>CAUYON010081984.1:0-84145 GCA_963573935.1 Arctocebus calabarensis
ATGTACTCAGCCCTAATATGAAGCTAATTTATAGCTTTCATATGAAGGCTAAAACCCAATTATAGCACAATACAGGGAAAGGGGAAAGGGAGGGGAGGGGAGGGGGGAGGATGGGTGGAAGGAGGGCAATTAGTGGGAACACACCTATGGTGCATCTTAGCAGGGTACTGGTGAAACTTACTAAAGGTAGACTATCAATGTTTTTATACAGTGATCAAGAAAATGCCATGAAGGCTATCTGTAACAGTACGATCAAAATATTTCTGAATGTATATGAAGCACATTGTGCCCTATGATTGCACCAATGTACACAATTATGATTCAATAAAATTATAAAAAAATATATCATTTGGTTCACAAAACCACATTTATCCACACTACACTGGGGCAGGCATGGGAAATATCTGAGAGAAGGGTTATACTTAGGGACTGAAGCTCAGGAAGTGGCAAAGGCCACTCTTAGCTGGAGTAGAGACATATTTCCTCCTACCCAGAAACCCTTGCTATCAGCTGTTATCAATCTTTATAACTATTCTTTTTCCCCAGGGGATCAACAAGTGGTCTATGTCTGACCTCTGGGGGTATGATTCAAATCTGAGACTGGAATCTGAACATTTGAGTCTGTGAGTCCACCTGAGGCAGTAGCCTTCCTCAGAGGACAAATTAGGGAAGAGTTTCCCAATTAGTTGCTTGGCTGTCTTCTTGAGCCAAGAGGAGTATGTAGGAGGGACTAGGATCCTGCAGTCCCTTCTGCTGGGAAGGGACTGGAAGAAAATCACTGGTCTTCTTCACTTCCAGTAGAAAAGAGTGACATGTTCATTGCATTTCATTTTTCCACATCCCCCACACTCTGGTCAAGTGTCCAAGATTTTGTGGTATCAGATAAAGAGCAAGGAGAATGATGACTATGTATCCAGACCATAAGTTTAGAGTTGGTGACCTTATTCAAACACATTTGTGCCTTGAGGAGGCTTGGAGTAAACAGTTTATAAATCAGACCTATTTCAGGGGTTAAATCCATTTTAGCAAGTGTTACTTTTGTCAAATAAAAAGCTCGATGAGATTCAAAGTGCAGAGTAATGTAAAGGGTAGGATGAACGTAAAATGAAAGTGCAAAACTTGTCACTTAATGACAAGCATGAGAATTGCTTATTACTTGGCTTTGGCACTGCTGCATGGCAGGTGAGGAGAAGGTGAGAGTGTGAAGAATTTAAGTGAAAAGTGAAGGAATAAAAATAATGATCTTTCCATTCATGAGATACTTTACAAAGAAGAATGTGTTTCAACCAAAAGCAACTGCATACCCACACGAATGATACAGCACAGATAAAATCTAACAAGGGAGAAGGGAGAGGAGGAAGAAGGGAGGAAGGAGGGCACTTGGTGGGATCTCACCTAATGTACACAATGTGAGGGGATTCAGCACACCTCCTGGGTGAAAGGCTTAACTACAACTTGAACTTAACCTAAATGTTTGTATCATCATGTTAATTTGAAATAAAAAAGATTAAAAAAATGATTTTCTTTTTTCTTTTTTTTTTTTTTTGAGACAGAGTCTCACTATTGTCACCCTTGGTAGAGTGCTGTGGTGTCACAGTTCACAGCCACCTCCAGCTCTTGGGCTTAGGTGATCCTTTTGGCTCAGCCTCCCAAGCAGCTGGGACTACAGGCACCCGCCACAACTCTTGGCTATTTTGTTGTTGTTCTTGTTGTTCTTGTTGTTTAGCAGGCCCAGGCCAGGTTTGAACCTACCAGCTCCAGTGCTTGTGGCCAGCACCCTAGCTCCATTCATCCCTCTAACTTCTTAGATCTCTAATTAATCCACCAGCTCACAAATTTCATTTTTCTTTCTCAGAATTCATAAAAAGATAAATACTTTACCCTCTTGTAATTAGGAAGCTCTTCCTCATATCTAAACTTCTCTATTCTCCCATTCAGTCTGTGTTACCTTTAGACTCAACATTCTATTAATAAAGTTCAGTTAAATATTTAACAAACTTCAGTAGAGAGTTCAGGTGATATAAAACCACAAAAATCAAGTCTTGGATCTACAATTTGTTGGCCAGATGACCCTGGCCAAATAATAAACTCAAAGCTTCAGTTTCCTAATCTTTAAAATGGGGATAAGATTCCTGGGGTGTGTTATTATGAGGACCGAACCAAATGAAATTATAAGGGTAAACTTCCTGAACTTTAACTGTCAAATAGTTGACGTAAGGTATTTAGTTCACTTGTGTCAAGCATGGAACTGGGTTTGCTGGGCACCACACACCAATGAGATGAAGGAACAGTGGTATCCATACTATACAAAGGCATACACAAGGTGCTGATGGGGCCAAGAAGGGCAAAGCAGACCCTGTAATTGAGAAAGTCTACTTTGTGGAACAAAGTTTGAATGACTGGATCAGCTCAAATGAGGCAGCAGTGATAGTTTGGCAGAGGGGGAGGGTAAGAACAGTGGTTCTGAGTTGGAATTTGTCATCTCAGTACAGTGCTCTCAGGGATTCATAGCTAATAGCACATAGGATGTCTGCTGGAGAAGAGATAGGCAGAGGAGTGCAAATAGCCCAGAGAAAAGAGCAGACTGACCGTTTTCTCTGGTTTGCCTACATCCAGCCATGCTGTTCATGGCTGCTCAGCCTTCCCCCGAGAGAAGGAGTTAGGGTCTGTCGGAGAGGACAGGGAACCTATGGGAAGAGAGAGGGGCGTGATGATAACAAGCCTGGCTGCTGAATATGCCAGCACCTGCTAGGGATGCCCTGGGGACGCCAGGCCTGCCCTGCTGCGGCCCAGCTGTCACCCGGGTCCTCCTGACATCTAACAATGGGCTGTTGAGAGGTCAGGAGGGAATAGGGCAGGGAGGACAATGAGATTCCAATGCTATAGAAAGAAGAACAATTGGGACAGAGGGAGGAAAAAGGCAAATGTTTTGGAACTGTGCAGGATTTGGGTGTGGGGGAGGCAAATGTGAGGATAAAATTAGAATGACTGGGTTTTTATGGGGGCGTCAGGGAATGAGGAGGAGTGAGTCTATCCTTGATTATTCTGTTCAGAGAAGAAAAGGTCAGGTTGGCCAGGGAACAGGCTCTTTTGTTCCTGACCTTGGGCTTGATCTGTCAGTAACACTGATCTGCTCTGCACACGAGTCTGATCTTGTCTAGCTCAGTCATTTATTCTCCTGTCTGCTCAATGAATATTTATTTAACTCTTGCCATATATCAAGCTCTTTGCAAGGTACTAGGGACAGCAATGTGTAATTTATCTCCCTGCTATTGATGAGCTAAGACTTTCAAGAGACAGATTTAGAAACAGTACTTGAGCAGAATGAGTTAAATGCTCCATTGGTAGAGGTGTGAACAAAATGTTTCGTGGGGTTGAGAAAAGGAGCTATTATTTCACAGAGTAAGGGAACCTCACCATGCCTGGGAGATGTGTGCATTGGGAGCAGAATTGAAGAGGCCTCTCAGCACAAGTGGCATTTGAGTTGCTTCTTGAAACGCTAGTGGGAGTTTGACAGGAAACATGAGGGAAGGCAGGAGAGCCGGCAGGACATTCCAAGGAGAGACAATAAGTTAGTTTGGAATCAGTTAGGAAAATACTGGTCCAATAAGGCCCTGGAGAGGCTTAGACTGATGCTAAGGGTGAGTTATTCAGGGGATCTCCAGACTCAAAATAAAAACTCTAGTTTGAGCATTATATGGAGAACTATTGCTTCCTGGGTGTTTGCAGGAATGGGTATCTTCTGGTCTCTGATGGTTCTTGATAGAGAACTTCTTCAGCTATATTTTTAGAAGAAACAAGTTCCTTTGTGTCAGATCACATCTGCTGGAAAGGACATAGGTGTCAGTACAGCAAAAGTGACTTGTGGGTGGCACCTGTGGCTCAAGGAGTAGGGCGCCGGCCCCATATGCCGGAGTTGGTGGATTCAACCCCAGCCCCGGCCAAAAACTGCAAAAAAAAAAAAGTGACTTGTATCAGGCCTTGTGAAAAAATCAGTTAAAATTTCAAATACATTTCAAAAATGTGTCCTCTCAATTTATATTTAAGACTTGGGGGAGGTATATTGTGAGAAAGAGCACAGATGGGGGAAAGGAAAGCAGAGCTACCGAATGAGAAGGGCTGGGCACGATGGTTCTGAAGGGCATCTCTTCCTCAATCCTACAGAATTCCCATCTAGATTCCAGAGGTGGACAGTGCTGCCTTCTCGGTGAGTCTAAGTTCTCCAAGAGACTGCTGAGAGTCCTCTGTCATGATGGATCCCGAGGAATGTCCAGGCTCAGTGGGAAGGAGACTCACGCTTGATTCATGATGTGTGTGGGGGCGGACACAGAGAAATTGGTGGGAATTATTTCCCATCCCTGGGTACATCCCATGACTTTCATATAGGAAATAATAACAGAGTCCACAGAGGTAAAGCGATCTGGTTCTTTGAAGAGATGATAGAAAGGTGTGCTGTCCATTGCCTAGCACCTAGCCATATGAGGTTATTTCATTTAAATTAATTAACATTAAATAAAATTTAAAATTCAGTGTGGCAGTTGCACTAGCCAAATTTCAAGTGTTCAGTGTTATAGAACATTTCTGTCATGAACAGCTGTTAGACAGCTCTGGGTGAAGGTGATGGATAAAAATGCAGGCTCTGCAGCCAGACTTTTGGGATTAAACTTCAGCTCTGCCTCTTGCTAGTGATGCAGCCCGGTAGAGCCACTTGACCCCTGTGTGTCTCAGATCTCATGATGCTGTAGCAAGAGTTACTTCATATTACAGACGTAAAAGCTTAAGAACATCTCCTGGCACCTGATCAGTGCTCACTTGGCATTAGTTATTGTGATAATTGTTGGCCCAAGTTTATGTAGCAATCTCAGGGCATAAATGGCTAGTAAGGTCCTGATCCCCAGTCCAGCTCTTTCTCTGTGCCCATCAGCCTGCTCAGCACGCTGAGCATCATTTCACATTCAGAATGCCCTCTCACTGTCATCCCACACACCTCTCTCTTTGGCCTGTTCCCTTATTTCTGTGCAGTGGAATCTCCCTTCCTGGCAGCCCAAGGTATTACTCTGTGCTTGTCTCTCCCTCCCCTTTGCTCTGCCTGATGCCCACTTTCCCTGGGAATCCAGGCTTCTAAGAACAGCTGCAGCTGCTAGCCCTGCCTGCAGCTGCTGCTCAGAAACAGGGCAACATGGTTCAGCAGTGTCCCCTCTCAGGACTGATTTTTTTTTCATTTATCCTTGAAAATCTTGTTGGACTGTGCCAACTGTGGGCACAGTATCAGCTGCCCCCTGTCTGTCCTTAATGCTTCTGCTTAGGGACCCTTTGTGCTCAGACTCCAGCTGAGTCACACACTCCATATTGCAACCCAATAATTCCTTCCTACGGTTTGAGTCATTGTCGAGGACTGCTTGTGCCCTCCTGGGTCACCTTTCTCATTACTCTGTCTCTGCATTAGTCTCTGCTTCCACCAGCTCAACGTGATGGAGATCTCACCCATGTACGATGGAATGATGCTGCTGCTTATGATGATGAAAATAATAATGACTACCAATTATTGAACACCAATAAGGAGTCAGGCTCTGTGCTACATGGATTGTGTCAAGTATATTTACTGCCACAAAACCTTGCAATGTGTTGCTGTCATCATTTTGCAGATAAAGATTTTGGAGTTCTATGAGTTTATGAAACATCACCAAAGTCAAGGGTAGTATGTGCAAAACTTAGCAGTCACACCGAGTTTGTTGGATTCACAAGCCCAAAATAAGTCATGGGACTCCAACTGTCTGTGGAAGCTACAGAAATTTCTTCAGCCACATCATCATTAAACAATGCTTTATTTGCTTTTTTTTTTTTTTTTAACTTTTTGGCCAGGGCTGGGTTTGAACTTGCCACCTCCGGTATATGGGGCTGGCGTCCTACTCCTTTGAGCCCCAGGCACTACCCACTTTATTTGCTTTTTAATGAAGCTATATCCAGTGACCAAATGAAAACTTTCAGGTTGCAATATAGGTCTTCCAATGAATGGGAGAACTGGGGAAATTTGCAGTCATTATAGTGATTTTCTGTTGCTGTGAAGATAATCAGGGGCTATCCTCAAGCAGACATGGAGGAGGGTACACTGGTGCCCGGGGTTTGTGCAGTAGGAATCAAGACACACAGCTCCCATCTCTGTGCTCATCAGCCTGCCAAGAAATAGGCAGCTATTTCTTGATGGGAGCTGTGTGTCTTGATTCCTAGGCAGCTATTTCTTGATGTGAACGGCACCTTCTCCTCACTGCCACGGAGTCCCCTGGCCCTCTGGGACAGGATCTAAAAATGTTTGAGCTGTCCCAGCTGAAGAAGTTGCACCTACAATCCCCACAACTTGCCTTAATTCTGGTCTTCTTTCAGCCTTCCTCTTGTGGCCCCCTGCCGCCTCCCTCCCTCTCTCTAAGTCTCACTCGGTCTTGATGTTGGCTTATTTTTATTTTTCTGGTTTCACCTCCAAAACTCTGCTTCTTCAACAGTTTTCATTTGTTTCTGTATTTTGCTTTGTATTATTTCAACTGTCCTCTCTGGCTTTTTCTAGATAGAAAATGTTTAAGCCAAGATTTTGCTATATTCAATAGTTTAGTGAATATTGGGCAGACAAAACTCATGGAATGTTTAGGCTCTTTCATTCATACATATATTAGTGCAAAAATTACTCTGGCCAAAATACAATCCTAGATAGGAATTCCCATCCCTTCTTCTTATGAGCTGAGTAGACTCAGACATTATCTGAAATTCTTTATGACCTCTCAAATAGGGGAAAAACTACTTTTCTCCGAAGTTATATGAGTTTGGTGAAATGTAAAGTTAACATCACAACTTGAAACACACATTTAAGTGCTCCCTGTGCCCCTAACTCCAAAATTTTCTTAATCTCTTCCTTAGGGTATACACAGGATTGCACAGGGAGCTGTCAATACAAGTGCGTAAATCAGCCTCTCTTCTCAAGGAACTTACAAACTAGTAGTGGAGACAGAGAGCTTAGTTCTTAGGATCAATTATCATGATTCCCTTCTTCCCTAAAGAAGGAGGCAATAATTATTGCAGGAATTCTCTGTAAAGGCTCTACCATGGAGGACTCTCAGCTTGGCCTCAAGGGATCCATGCTACTTCAGTAACTGAAGATGGAGAGAACCCTCCAGGAAAGGCATTGCCGGGAGCAAAAGTAAGGAGCAATTTTGCTTTTTATTGATTCAGGAGCAGTAATCCAGAGGGGCCACGCAAGGGTTTATATAAGGCCACAAAGGAGGGAAGGGAGTGGACTGGATGGCGTCTGATGAAACTGAGAGAAGAATTAACAGTATATATACCTAGAAATGTAGACCAAGACCACATTGTGGCAAAGCAGGTTAAATATTACGTTGAGACGTCTCTGGGCTTTATTCCATAATGATCAGAGAACCAATGCAGGTTTTTGACCAAAGAAATGACGTGGTCAATGGCTTTATTTTAAGACAGTCAATCAAGATGGAGTTGTAAAAGGAAAAATACACTAGGTGTAAAAAGATTGGAAGTTTGGAAGAACGCTACTGCTCTGAGTCCGGACAGATGGCTGCTGAAAGCCTGAAGCGGGGCAGGGGCCGAGAAGGAGAAGGTGCGGCTCGGGGGCGACAGAAGCGCAGAGAGTGGTGCTGTTATCTCCGGTCTCTATATCAGCCTTTCCAAGGCTCTGATTCTCCTCCATTCCCTTTCCCTCAGTACCCTGTGGCCAGTGCCCTTTCCCAGACTGTTTGCCAGCACTAGATCCTTTCTTCCCGAGTTTCTGTTCAGGTGAGCCATGGACCTGCTTAGAGAAAGGAAACTTCAGGACTGCCATGCAAGCCTGGCCCACAGCGCGAAACTCGTCTCCTTTGCTCCTGCGATCCTGAGCAGTTCTGAATCCCCCTGGTCCTCCATCTGTCTGTGTGCATCCCAGATCTCCCTGAGCAGGGATTAAGTAATTGTGCCATTCCCATCAGCATGCCCAGGGGTCTGGCAGGAGGTAAGCTGCCGGCTGGCAGCAGTGGGCTGAGCAGGAGCCAGGGGACACTCTGCTCCAGGAGTCCCCGAGCAGCTTGCGGCTGTGCCTGGCCCTCAGTGGGGCCAGCCACGTGCCTGCCTGCCTGCTCTCAGAGGAGGAGGGAGCGCGGACTTAGACCTGGGAAGAAGGTTTACCATTATCAGGCTGCCCCTCCAGGTCCAGCCTATTGGAAAAACCAGAAACCCCCCAACTCCTTTCCTGCTTCTCTGTGGAGCCTAACCTTCTGGCTCAGTTACTGACATTGAGTTAATAAAGAAAAGCATTTAGCCTACGGATTGGCCAAAAATTAAACGATCCCAAAAGTATCTCCATTTGACTTCAGAGTGCATTCAAATATACATACATGTGGGTTCTACAGGTACCAAAAGTATGTGTGTTCAAATAGGCACACCTTCCAACATATATATGCACATACACACCAACACATACACACACCCACGTTTGTTCAATATTTAGACATTCATATAGTATCTACACACACAGAAAGAAAACACAAAAATTGAAAGCACAAAGAAACAGCATTATGAGAAATATTTTTCTGCCTAGTCCTCAGCATAGATTATTCATAGGATGACTGAGAATATACTGTATTTGCAGTCGAGTAAACAATATAGTAAGCATCTTCCTATTCCTTCCTGTTGAGGAAGAAAAAGGGCAATTGTGCAATTTTAGGGATAGCACAATTCCTTATTTTGGCTTTTGATAAATTCTTTTCAGCTCAACGTACATTATGGGCCATTTAATTGCTAAACATATTGCAGTAGTTGTCTCTAGACAATAAATCCATTGCCTAGAAAATTGCCTTCTAAACTGTTAACGATTTGAAAGTACCCCAGCTCCTTAAAGGAGCTGACCAGCAGTTGTGAAGCTGCACAGCACCCAACACTACCTTGATTTTAATGTTTTGTGATCTATTCTTGCTTCACACATCAGCTTTTGTTCAATTGTTCATTCACTTATTTTTTCCCAAAATACGGGCATTTTTTTTCCTATGTCCGAGCAAAAGTGAACATCAGCTGCTCACGGGACTACGAAATATTATGATAAAAACAAACTTCAGTAGTCTATCTAATGATACAATCATCGCACTTTAGAGATGAGAAAACAGAAGCCCAGAGAACTTACATGACTTTGCATATTCTCATATTTATTTACACATTCCTACATGGGTTTCCTACAACAGAAGGAACCTACTTCAACGGTTTATTTTGAAGATTAGAGAACTTTGTGATTTATACATGGTCAGGATGGCCAATAAATGGCAATTTTCTCTTCCTGTCTTTCAGTTTTTAGCTTTTGTTTTCTAAAATTTTCTTCTCTTCCCATTCAGTAAATTAATCCACTTGCTACAAATAAATGAAGTATTGACCAAACATCGTTATTGTCATGAATATTATCACAGTCATGATGGAGTTCCTTTGATTTTATGAGCAACCATCTCCCTGGCTTCCAAGCATCTGCAGCAAGACTTGGTTATTTTCTTTGCTGTATTTAATGTGTGTAGTAATTCATTTTAGCAAAGCGACTGAGTCTTTGCAAGTTTAATTAATTTAACCAAGGTTATTCAATCAGCGAGTTATCCAGGATTGTCGTAATAATCCATTGATCCCATAAAGCAAGAATTTACTTATCTAAAACAAACAAACAAAATTACATTAGCACCCCATAGTCTGTGACTTAACTCCTCACTAATTGCTTGACCTGTGAGTCAGTAAATGTCTTTGAGTATGAGTTGCCTCCTCCGTCAAACAGTACCTGTAATACTTGAACCACTTGTCCCACATTGCTGCCAATATTGAATGATAACCTCAGAAGACCATTATGAATTCATAGTTTGACTGTAAACTCTCAATACAAGCTCCTATATTCATTTCTATAGCGGTATTTCCAGTGCTTAGATTAGTGCCTGGTCCACAGTAAATGCACAAGAACTATTTGTAAAAATTTACTATTTACTAAAATTTACTATTTGTAAATTGAATCAAAATCAAGAGTAGGAAGTCACTGAGTTACAAATAAGGTAGGTTCTATGGATTCGGTCTCAAATTGAATTTGTATATAAGCTGGAAAAGGCACATTTACCTATTACTCGTAAAGTCCTCTGTAAGTGCCAGCTATAGGTAAGTCGGATGTTTATAACTTGGGGACTGCTTGTAAAGAGTACCATATATTTAGGAGGTAATCATTTCCTTTTTCTACAATGTCTTAAGCTGGAGAGAGCAAAGAGGTACCACAGGCTCCTTTTAGCTCTATGCCAGTTTCTAGAAATAAAGCAAACTTCAGTGTTTTCTATTTTCCAAATATAGAACGTTGCCTTTGGGACTTTCTATGTAAGTTGTTCTGAAATGGCAGATCCAATGTATAAATTACTGGTCAAGAGTCTTGAATTTTGGTGTTGGCTCTAGTCAATGGTTCACTCTATAAGTTCACTGGTGTTCTCCCTCTGGTCTTTGGTTGCCTCATCTGTTCTCACTCTGTTATAATAATAACAACAATAAGA
This sequence comes from Arctocebus calabarensis, assembly GCA_963573935.1. Lineage (NCBI taxonomy): Eukaryota > Metazoa > Chordata > Mammalia > Primates > Lorisidae > Arctocebus > Arctocebus calabarensis. The sequence goes on from CAUYON010081984.1 coordinate 10,542, forward strand.
GTGGAGTGCCTCCCTGCTAGCAGAACCTGACAAAACAATTTGCTGCCATCATCATCATTTTTAATCTTCATATAAGCTCTGGGTTTGATGGTATTTTGTGCCCTTTTTTACAGAAATAAATTGAAGCATAGATGTTAAATAAAATGTCTAGGACTATTCAGCCAGTTAGTTTCAAATCTAAGTCTTTCTGATCCAAACTGAAGAACTTCTAAGTTGAAGAATTCTATGGATTCCCTAAATCTGCTGCTGTCACCATTAGCACTCCCCCAATCATATATTTGGAGACAAAAAGAATAGTTAACATGTGTGTAATCAAAGTTTCTCATTATGAAATTGGAAGTAATTGACCAACATTCATGTGCACATATGAAAGTAAAACTCAGTGGAAATCAAGCAAGTAGAAGTGGGGAAAGGGATGAGTGAAATCACTGCTAACAAGTACCATGCATACTACTTGAGTGATGGGCACACTTATTATACCTCTGACTCAAACTGTACAAAAGCAGTTCATGTAGCCAAAACATCTGTACTCCCATAATATTCTGAAATAAAAAGGAAAATTTTAAAAATTTTTTAAAAATAAGGAATGGGGCTCAGTGCCCATAGCACAGTGGTTATAGCCCCAGCCACATACACCTAGGCTGGTGGGTTTGAATCCAGCCCGGGCCACCTAAACAACAATGACAACTGCAACAAAAAATAGCCGGGTATTGTGGGAGACACCTGTTGTCCCAGCTACTTGGGAAGCTGAGTCAAGAGAATTGCTTAAGCCCAAGGGTTTGAGGTTGCTATGAGCTGTGATGCCACAGTACTCTACTGAAAGTGACATAGTGAGTCTATGTCTCAAAAATAAAACAAAACATAAAACAAAAAAGAATAAGGAATGGTAACATAGATGGTAAAAATTACCACTTACTAAATACTTGCTAAGTGCTTTAGATGTTATCTCAACTAATTCATCATAACTCTGTAAAGAAGGCATTATTCTTATTGCTACTTTTACTTCGATCATTACATGTTATATACATGTATCAAAATATCATTCCATATCCTATAAATACATATAATTATTATATGTCAGTTAAATATAAGAACAAAAAAAAGTGAAAAATTAGCACCAATAAAATACCTTTTTAAATTTCAGATTCATATGAGGATACAAATGATTAGGTTACATTGTTTCTGTCTTTTTGTTTATAATAGCAAAGGCATTTGAGGAAACTGAAACTTTGCAGGTTTAGCTAATTTAATAAAGTTTGTTCAGTCATACATAGCATAGCTAAAATATCGTTTATCTGATTCTAATGCCAATACTTGTAATTACTGAACCAAACTATAATTCAAAGCTATATGGATCTTTTAAAAATCTTGAAAATATTTGCATGTTAATAGAAGATGTTGTTTTATATTTCTAATTCCTTGTTAAAACATTTTTTAATGTCTGGAGATACATGGGATGACAGCATGAAATAACGTTAAGCCCTCTGAAGGCTGAGCACTTCCAAGCAAAAAGGCTCTGGTCTGTATGACCCAGCCTAAAACTATGTGATCTACACAGGCAAAGTCCAACAGAAAGGTTCAGTTTTTATCAACAGAAAGAAAGCCTTCTTTCAGTTTCTACTTCAGAGACTGAACATGGGCCAGTGGGTCATAGATGCTGCAGGGTGTCACACCTACGGGACAATTTGAAGAGTTTTCAACAATAACTTCACTTTCACCAGCTCCGGCATTGCACAGATATGACATCTTCACGTGTCTACCAGGCAACCAAACCCCAAGAACCATTTCAAATCTTGTTGGTAAATCAATTAGTTCAAATCCTGACTCCATCATTCACTAACCAGGAGTGTGGAGAGATCATTCTGTGCTTTAGCTTCTTAATCTGTAAAACGGGAAGAGTAAGAATAACTACCTTAAAGGAGCAGTTTAAAATTGAATGAGCTAATATGTGCAAGTCACTTAGGAAAGTGACTGCACTAGTAAGCGTGTAGTAGCTGCTAACGGGATTATTGTTATCTGCCAATTTATTTTTCTCCCTCTGAAACATTCTCTGCTAAGTAAAAATTCTCTGAATAAGTGCCAAATGACAAGTGAACCTATTTCCTCAGTATTGTGAAGGATTGAAAAAAAATTTAAATTACATAATTTAGTGTCATAAGTTATGGTATTTTAATCTAGAGTGCTCACTAGCTATAACAAAGAATTAAGAAACTTTTTGTTAAATATCAAAATACCCATGATTTGTGCTTAAATATAAAGCAAACAATATGCAGAACTATGTCATATTATTATCACTTCCAGAAAAGAAGAGGATAATGTACCTTAATATTTGTGCCTGATATACCTAATGTTTGCTTATTTATATATAAAAGGTCTCTGGTAACTAAAAAACTAAAAATCTTCTTAAAGGAGTTTCTAGCTAAAAAGCAGGAACTGGCAGATAAAGATAGCAATGGGAAGACAACTGTCAGGCTACATTTTTTGTTTCTTAATTATTTTTAACCAAGCCTCTTTCTTGATTAACCAACTCTTAGGTATTTTTTTATTATTATGAACATCATCATTATTCTTATTTTTTATAATCAGTACTTTAATGATAGAGCAAGCTGAAAGAAAATCTTTAAGAAAAGAGGTACCAAAAAACATACTTTATGATTTTGTGAAAAGTTGGAGAGACCACCTAAATTTGGGGGAATAGTTCATCTCCTCTTGGTGATAACTTAGGCTTCGCTTATAACTCTAAGGATTTCTGTAAACCGTAAGATTTTGTTTGTAGATTCTATGTGAATGGCAGAAACTAGTGCTTCCAAGCTTCTGGCTACTTAGTTTAGACCTTTCAAGTCTTCTGGCAGGATCAATTGAAATAGGAGATGTGTAAATCCTCCTGGTAGCCCAGCACGTGATCTGCTAGCTGCCTATGGGACACAGAGCCCAAGAAAATGAATAGAGAAACGTGAAGAAAAGTTTTGAAAACAAACACAACACAATGTCTAATAAGATGCACAGTTTTATTTCTGCTAAAAAAGGGAAGAAAAACAATCACTTTTTTAAACAAAGGATTTAAACAATTGCTTTTTTAATCTAAAAAAAAAAAAAAGGTCTTCATATGAACGAGGAAATTACCCTGGGTTGGAGAGTAGGCTCTTTCCAAGCATATTGCATTCCTAAATTCAATTATAAAACCCTCTATATAATCCCAGGGAGGCCTGGCCCATGGGTACTATATTCTCCAAAGGCAAAAACAACAAAGTTCCCCCAAAATAACTCTGGTTCCTTTTAGATAGAAGGGAAAAAATCTAAAAACATTAACTTGCATAGTCATTCAAATTATTGCTGTTTTTTATAAAATTATTAGAGGTAATTCTTTACGAATGTCCTCTTTTCTTTTCACTCCAAAACTCACAGCTTTCTTACAAAATTATGAGCTCCTTTACAAATGAAGCTTTAGGAAAGGTTTTGCAAGCACATCTATGTGGTATAAGGAATTTGCATGAAAGGAAGGAAGAAATAAATTAAATAAATAATCTCTAATAAATAACTCAGGCAACATTCATTATCTACAAACTTAAATGCCAGAAAATTCTAACTTCAAGGGCAGATCCTCTCACAGCCCTGCATACATCCAAGTGCCAGTATACCCTCAGAAAGCACTTAGGATGGCATTTAAATCATTTCACTTGCCTATTCCCTCTGGAGTAGATCATATAAGGGGAACCACTTTGGTGGCCGGTGGGTTTAAGATCTCTCTGTAAGGTACTTTCAAGTGGATTTACAAACCAAGGGTGCAAAATACGGCAGGGTATTTGCTGCAAGCAAAATGAGAAGAAAATATCTTAGACTATAAGGAGATAATAAATAAGGGGGATTAAAAAGACAAGATATGTGTATAGTTAGGCAGATTTTAGGAGCTAGCTGAGCTATAGAAAATGATATACTAATCTGATTTATCAATTTTATTCACTGGCCTATTGGTGAACTCTGCACCCAAATGTAATCTCTCTAGCAGGAACAGAACATAACCCCCTACTATGGAGGCTCTGGTTTGACTAAAATAATCGTCTCTGCAGATTGAAGGGGATAGTAAAAGTTCTCAGATCTCATTTCTCTGAAAAAAAAACATATAAATTTGACAAAATTAGTGTTGCCATAAAGGAAAGAGGACTTACATGGAGAAAAATAAACTTTCTGCAAATTGGGTAAAACCCATGATAAACACATGGTTGGGAAAAGTATTCACTGACTTTGGATTTTACTTCTGCATCCCTAAGTCCGGTCACTCGAAATGTTATGTACAATATGTAATAACATACTATACTTTAGAAGTGAGAAAGAGATAATAGTTCCTGGGCAGTAGGAGATATAATTGCATATATGTTGGAAAAATTCAAGTGTGGTCAGTAAATTGGTGCAGTGCTTCTAGAAAATATATTGGTGTGGAGAAAAGGCAGTGGTTTCTATCATGTGTACTTTAACCAAATGAAATTCATCATGCTAAAAACAAATCCAGTGGTTTTTCTATTGGCAAGTGTGAACTGGAAAGAGTTTTTGAGCTATGGCAGTTAGTACAAACAATAGCTATTGTATTGCTCTTTAATATAAACCTGGGTTGTGTGCTGATTTCAACAGCAGCACCTGAGCTTCCTCAGAATTTCCACAATCCTGTTATGGAGGCCATCAGGGGTCTAGATGACTTCTTTATGTCCCATTGGTAATACACATAGAACTCTGAATGTAGGTGACTTGCTTGTCCTATCTATAGTACTGAGAAAAGTGCTTTTGAAATATTACCAAGAATAAAGTTGGCATGAGGCCTCTATCATGGTTCTCAAATCACTAAGGAAGAAATGTTCAACTCTCATTCCAGTGAGAAATAGAGCTAATGTCTGAAAGAACATGCTTTGTTACTCACAGTGACAGCCAGGTTAGAATTTTAGCCTCTAGAAGCAGCTTTTAGACAGATGCAAAAAAGACCTGGCAGTAAGTCCAAACAAACTGTGCATTCTGTAAAGCAAGAGACATGTACTTTATGTTCCCATGAGCAACTCCATTTGATCATTCCACATGTAGTTGTCTGTTTCCTATTATTGCTCTATTCTTTCAGTTTTAAGAAATTTATGAGTGATCATCAAAGTTATAGAATTTTAGAACTGTAAAAGACTTTAGAAAGCATCTAGACTCAGAACAATTGCCTCATGCCTCCTATTACTAGTAAATAAACAAATACTAGAAGTGGAAACTTAATTGGCATAAATTATTCAGTAAGTTTTTGGCACCACTGGAATAGGGCCCAGGTCTTCTGTTCTATTTCCACATGGTTGGAAGTTACCATATAATTTCACCTGAAGACCCTCTAGAATCAACACAATGTGGTGACAGGAGTGAAAAGAGGGTGACAGGTGAAGGAGGGCCTAAATGGATTAAGTCTATTGTGCCTGATATATATCCACATAGTTCCTTTAAGGTCATTGAAACTTCAACTCAACTACTGAATTATAGGAAATGTGGCCACATCATTCTTTTGAAATGATGATCTTACTACCCTATTCAGTAAAGATTGTATTGAGTTGTGATCCAATACCATGGTGGGGGTAGGAATCATAGGACATGTCTATGGGAACATCATAGTGAGGAGTACCAGCCTGAAAGGGAGTTGAATGCACATGCCCTGAGCTTAAGCTTGCAGAAGGGTAATGTGGCATGAAGCTGTAGGATTTTTCTAGGTCAGGAGAGCCATCTTGCTTCAAGGAGAAGTTCCCACTGATGCTCAGGGGTGGAGTGAGTGGGCCCTCATAAGGTGGGGTACCACAGTCAGGTGGGTGGCTCCCAAAGGACGATTCTCCCAAACTCTTGAATACTTGAGGCTTAAGATGAAGAAGATGTGTTTCCATATGGCCATAAGGAGGGCTAGGGAGCCCTGGAGACTGATAGTTGAAGTTGTGGACCGAAATGGCAGAATCACAAATAGGAGATTTCTCTTCGTGTTTCTCCAACAGGACAGGCTGAGGGCCCAGCTGAAGGCATCCAGCCACCAGGTTGCTTGTAGGCTGAGAGAGCCCTTTACAAAGCATCTCCACAAAGCCCTTCCCTTCAGGTGTCTGGCCAGTCTCCAGGACTTCAGACAAAGCCCAAATATAGTTCCTGGCCAGTCTAAGGGTCTCTATCTTGGAAAGCTTTTGCGTTTTAGAGTAGCACGGCATGACCCTCCTCAGGTTATCCAGGGCGTCATTCAGCCCATGCATCCGGGTCCGTTCTCTGGCATTGGCCTTGACTCTTCGAGCCCTGAATCTTTCAAGGCGTGCTTTGGTCATCTTCTTTTTCTTGGGACCCCTTCTCTTAGGTTTCTCCCCGTCTTCTTCCTCCTCTTCTTCCTCCTCAATACTGTCATGCTCTTCAGTTAAGCTGCTGAGTAACCCATAAGCACCTGATCTTCTCTCCTCCTCCTTCATCTCATTTTGAGAGCCCAGACCTTTGTCCATCCAGGATGGTGTGTTGACCAGCTCCACCAGCTCCTTGGATTTCACATACGCTTTTGCCATTTCTAGATTCTGGAAAAGGGAAATATCAAAGGTTAATTCCCATGAATACTTGATTTAAATTAAAACCAAACTTTCTTTTTAAATCTTGGATACAGAGCACAGACTTTGCATTGAGATTTAATTAACTTAGAATTATCTAGTCCCAGTCTTCCATTCTAAATGCCGAATACAACATTCAAAGAATTATCCAGAGCACTCATTCATTTATGGTATGTTATAAGAAAATCAAGTACAGAAAAAAGAAAATTGACTAAATTATTCATTGCAGTGCTGGTGCCTAAATCTTCTTATTCTCAGGTTCTTTATCTCATGTATATTTTATTTAAAAATAAGGAGCATACCATTCCAGATATGTATTTTTCTTTGTTGGCATAATTCACATCATAAAGGGACATAAATAAGGTAGGAATATAAATTATTTTCCAAAAAGAGAAATTTCTGAAAAAAGATGCTAAAATAGTTATTGCAATTTTTATATAATATTTTTTATATAATAATTATAAAATAACCCTAACACAACCCTACAATTATAAAAATAAATGATTATTATTAATTATGTTTAATTACATGTATTATATATAATTAGATATAATTAAAATATATTATATAATACATATTATTTAATTAAATAAAATAATTATTATAAACAATATAGAATTATTATGTAACATATATTATTATTTCAAAATTAAAAGCATATCAAACCATTAAGTAAGTAAATTACTATATGTTTACACAATAAAACTAATGAAAAGTTACAACAAGGTCATTTAGACTACTTTGATGTATTCTAGAACAGACTCCTCCACCTCTATGTAGAGGTGTTTCACATACATCTATCATGCAATAGCCCATGTTTCCCACTAATACTGCTAACTGGTAGCGTCCAGGATCTCCTTCAAGTTGGCTGTGGTAAATGGGTGGGTACACCAAATGATCATCAAACATTTCTCTCACCACTGCCAGAAGAGCATTTTGTTTTTCAGTAAGCAAATTGTGTTCATTCTAGTGATAGTGGTGTCAGAGGTGTTAGCAACATGATGTATTTAGAGAACCAGGAAAAGAAAGGAGTGTTATGCCTGATCATCTTTCAAATTTGCTCATACATTTAAGTGAACTCCTTTCACTGTACATGCATCTCGCACCATCAAACAGGACCACAGTACAAACCAGTGGTCTACTAAACCCATTTCAGATTATTTTAGTGCATTATACTCATGCTCCATTAAAAATGAAAAATATAAAGCAAGTGCTAAGCTATACAGAACATAGTGACTGCAGTCTAAGACAGGACTATTTCAGGCAAACACAGAAATAGCCTGACTGCTCTAATTCACTTGCCTAATAGATACTATGTAATCAGAATTTTCCAAACAAACCCTACTATTTAAAAACCATCTGAAAACCAAAAGAGACTAGTAGGTTAGTAAACATTTTGCATTCAATTCTGGAAGAATTGAAATTGTTTTAAAATCCATTGAGCCATTTGTAGGTACATAGTTTACCAAATAAAAATACCTGATAAGCTTCATTGACGCATCCTGATTAACCAGCAAGTCCTCAAAATGTTAAACCCTCTATCACTCTTGATTATGAGAAAGAAGAGAACATGATAAATATTCTTTGATCTTTGAAGCTGGGCCTCAGATCAATCAATGCAGGAATTAGTAAATAGCTTTTAAAAATACAAATATAAGATTTGATTTGTTTCTAGTAATTGGAGCTTGTTTTCCTTGTAACCTCATTTACCTCTTATAAATAATTAATGTTCCCGCATTGCAAAAACAACCTAGGTTTCATATTAATCTGCACGAAAATCATGTCAGCTTGACTTACTCACTTAATAAGGCTTCCTGGGTAAGCAGCTTTATTGAAAACACACATTGAAACCTATTGGTCAACTTGGCTGCCCAGGCCAACTCAGAAAATCCCACTTTTAATATGGATGATGGAGCTTGTGTGCTGAGCTGCACTTCTAACTCAGGCAGATATCCAGAGGGAGGGTAGAGGACCTAATTAACTTTCTGTTAAAGCCACACAGATCTTCTAGAGGCAGGTGCACCCTGAGACCAAAGAGGATGGAATGGGCTTGGGAAACCTAACGCTCTCCATGTAATTATAATAACATTTGTGCAGCATTTTGAAGTTTACAGAGCACTTTTGCATCCGTTCATTCATATGTTCCTTAAAGCAAACCTTTGAGGGAGATGGGGATTACTGTGCTCATTTTATAGTCAGGGTCACTGTGGGTCAGGTAGTTTAAGTGATGGAAATGCAAAGATACCGAGCTGGTAGAACAGGACATAAAACCAGTTCTTCTGATTCCAGACTTTAGGTTTTTTTCTCTTTTCCATTAAAGCTACAGGAAGAAAAAAAAATACACTTTGACAGCAGGAGATGGAGATCAGCAGAACTAAGTCAGTAGGAGTGAGCGTTCTCTAAAGGGAGGCTGCCTAGGTGTTCTCTGAACAGTCTCTGGGCTCTCATATTCTAGGATTCTTTCCTCTTCCAAATTTTTTTTCTTATTGCTTACACTCGTTTATTCCTCCCCCCTTCTCACCCTCCTTTTTCTCCTCCTCCTCTTTCTCTTGTCTTCATTATCATCACTGTCACCGGGTCTACTTATATGCACCGACAGGAGAGAAGAAAGAAACTAGAGAGAGCATCCTGGCTCTGACTTCTGTCCTGGTCTGGGTATTGGGCCTTCTTTGCCGTATACACATTTGCACCTCTGGACTCTTATCAAGATCTATAATACTCATCCCCATCAATGAGTTAGACCAAGAGGAGAGAACAGACCACCCTGTACCTTTAACATACTTGATGGCCCTTGTCACAGTCAAGGGTCTGCTTTCAAATCAGATTGACAGTAGGTATGAAGGAAAAGAATCAATTGGCTTTAGCCACAACAATGAGGAGGCAACCAAGTTTCACCTTTGTTCTCTTACTAATCACAGAAAGGACATAGATGGCTCCAGTTTAACTTCCTCTCTTCCCATAGGCACTGGTTCATTAGCTCTAAGAGAATCCCATGAGTACATGGTGTGGTTCCAAAAGAATAGTAGCTGGAATAAAACAGATGTGAACTGCATTCTTCTAAATCTGGTGTGTTGACACATTATGTAATCTCTTTCTGTTCTTCCATTTTCTCTTTGATAAAGTAGGAATAGATATATTTTATGTGATTCTTGTAAGATAAACAAAAATATAAGAATGGATTTTATAGCTTGAAATCCTATAAAACATGATCCATATATATGGATATATATAGTGTTTATTCTTGGGTTTTCTTATCTAATCTATTGGCACATGTTTGCTTATTCAAAAATAAAAATTGTTTCTCACAAGTGAATAATGAAAATGGACAGTATTAGCTCATCTGCCTCTTATTATCTGGATGTTACCTCCTCTCATTGGCTCAGAAGGTCATCAGCCAGTAGCCTGCCCTTTTCCCAGTGGCAGACCAGAGAACACAGACTCTAGTATCAGATTATCTGGGTTCAAATTTCAGCTCCACTACTTACTAGATATGTGAACTTAGGCAAATTTCATAACCTTTATCTCCTTTAGTCTCCATCAAATGATAATAATAACAGTCCTACCTCATAGGATTATTGGGAGCATAAAGTGAGTTACTATATTCAAAATACTTTTAATAATGCCATACATCATAAATTTCATATAAGTGTTAGTACTATTATTCCTAAACTTCATCATAAATTTTTCTGACCACTTGGATGAGAATAGGCATAATTATGCTCTATTCATAATATTGATTTCATGTCAACAAATGCCAATGGCTTCACTTCAACACTCACTTCAAAAAATTCCCTGATACACTTACTCCTCCAACCTCCTAATGAAAGTAAATCCCAAAGGCCCCATCATGTTGCAAAAGGTGAGGAAACCAAACTCTACCGCTGCCTCCATTAGATTGACTAGAACTCTTTCTTCATATTCAAGAAGGAAGCTAGGTTCCAAACTTCCATTCTGTTTTATAATTGGGAGAAAACAATTGGTTGGACACTCCTGTTCAGTCACAATTCAGGTTCATGAAGCTTCTGGGAGAATACAAGCAACCAAGGGACAGGTGAAACCTACTAAATGCAGAACACAAATGTTTTCACATAATAAACAAGAAAATCCCATGAAGGTTAAGTCGAACAGTTAGATGAAAATATTTCAGATTGGCTCAGCGCCTGTGGCTTAACAGGCTAAGGCGCCAGCCATGTACACCTGAGATTGCAGGTTCGAATCCAGCCCGGGCCTGCCAAACAACGATGGCTGCAACCAAAAAAATGGCTGGGCATTGTGGCGGGCACCTGTAATCCCAGCTATTTGGGAGGCAGAGGCAAGAGACTTGCTTGAGCCCAGGAATTGGAGGTTGCTGTGAGCTGTGATGCCACGGCACTCTATCCAGGGTGACAGCTTGAGGCTCTGTCTCAAAAAAAAAAGAAAGAAAGAAAAAGAAAATATTTCAGATTGTATATGAAGCTCGCACACTGTACCCCATGATTGCACTAATGTACACAGCTATGATTTAATAATAAAAAAAAGAATACAAGCAACCATTGGCATGTGAACCTTTTTACCTTTGATCAAACCATACTGGGAATATGATTTTCCCACCAATCCAAATAACAATGATCTAAAGAGATGATGAAGGGTCTCAAATATACAGGCAAAAGCCAAGACTACTCAAACATATGGAAAAGAAAATTTTCTCTGACTTTTTCAACCTAAATATTTTCAAGGCATCAAAAAGGTTAGCAGAAAAAAAGGAGACAAACATGCTGTTTTATATTTGGGTAATGGGAAATACGCATGGTGTTGTTCTGAGTTTTGGTCAGAGACACCACTAGGCTTCTCTTCTGAACAGATACCTAAATCTAACATAGCTTGTTAAGGAACCACCTCAGAGGTGCACTGGAATAAGCATAAGTCTAAGGCCCTCTTCCATCAGTCACTTAATAAATGAGCACAGAAAAATTATTTTAATTCTCTTACCCCAAGGCAAAATGAAAATAATATTTTTGTCTTTTCTATTTAATTTAGGAGTTTTTATGAAAAGCAAACAGATAATGAAAGTACTTTGTAAAATTGTTATGCAAATGTAAATGGTGGCAATTGTGTGGGGAAGTCTGTAGAGCTACCTCACAACGTATCATGATATACGATATTTAGGTTTCCTCAATTCTTAGAAAAGAAATTAACTCTAAAAAGATATGGGAAGCATACTCCAATATGACAAAAATCAAGGTATACTGGCACTAAGGGCAGAATCCAGTCCTTTCTCCCTCCACATACAAACACATTCTGATCTCATAAAGCTCATTTTACTCGTTCACGTGAATATTTGTATTTTCTTATACACCTATGTGATATGACAGAAGTTTCCTCTTTCTTTAGGATCTTTTAGTGAAATTTCAAGTTGAACCTTTCTCTTTAATTCAAAATATTTCTCCCACTTTTTTCATTTTGTAACCTGTTCTAAAAGTGTTCGCTTGGCAATGATTGTGACTACCCAATATTTTACCCCTGGGCCCAAAGTCCTTTGGCATTACTACCAGGTGGAGCTGTTCTGGAATTCTTCCTACACTTTCACTCATTTTTTAGTTATTACAGAGAAGTTTCAACTGGTGAATAAGTAAGGGGCATTCTTATGATGTTTGTGGTGGCTGGACAGGGTCTTTTCTCTTAAAAGCTTATGATTATCTCTTTACCTCCAGATTCTATGACTCTAAAAACAATAAAAAGAATATTCAGCCCAGTTTGGGGAAATCTAAGGCCCAGATAGACTAATCTTTTCTCAAAGCAGCATCCTCTTTGCACTGAAAAGACAGAACCCAGACCAGGGTGCTCACAAGTTGCACTACTTGGAAAAAGCCAATTGGGCTTTTCTCTACTCTTGCATCCAATTTTTATACTCTATTATTTCTACCTTTATTAATATGTGTGCACACATGTGGGAATACACACCAAACCACGTCATACTTCACTTGCCATAGACAGATATTAATAATGAGCTTTGTTAATAGAAGTTACTCAGTCTGGGTGGCGCCTATGGCTCAAAGGAGTAGGCGCTAGCCCCATATGCTGGAGGTGGTGGGTTCAAACCCAGCCCCGGTCAAAAACCACAAAAAAAAAAAAAAAGAAAGAAAGAAAGAAAGGAAAAGAAAAAAGAAGTTACTCAGTCTGTCAGTGTTCCCTCCATGTTCTTCAGCATTTCAGCTCTGGTCCCTCTGTCAAAAAATGAGGGGGTAAGGGGTATTTTACATGTGTTAGTATTTTCTACATACACTTTTTTATGTGTAATTGATGAGTGTAAGGCAGAGAAGGAAAAAAATATACTTGGATGATCTTTATCTCTGATTTCCCATCTGGAAGAGCTAGAGGAAAGGACATTTCCCCCACCCCATCCCAACTATTCAAGGCGTTTTAGCAAACCAAACGGGTAATGGTGAGGCTCTACCCCCCCCCCCCGGCTTTCCAAGATCTTCCCCTGTTCTTTATTCTATTTTCAATTCCTTTCCTCCTCCTCCATTCATTGCATAGCCCCCAAAAGCTCTGAGCAGAGCGGTGGGTTGGGTCAATGCTTCCAACCCTCTTGCTGGACTGCTTTGGAAAAGCAGTCAAACTTTCAGATGTTTAGCATTAGTAAAATGAAAGCGTGGGCTTGACAGGGATTGTGGAAGGTTGATAATCATGTGTAATCTCCACTTTTTCAAAATGATTAGTGTCTCTACAAGTTTCATTTTGTATGGCAGGTGTGATAAAATTAAATAAAATTATTACAAATGTTAAATCCGTCCCTAAGTGTTATAACTCCCTCTGCTTCTAGAGTTTCCTAAATCCCACTGCCTCCCTCTTTAGCCCAGAAGAGACTTACCTCACCCCAACCACGCGTGTGTGTCTGTGGGAACTTCCCACTGAAACTTTCAGCAGCCCCCTTACCACCCGGTCTGCTGGCTCACCTCTGTCACCGGCCGCTCCTGGAGTGCTCTCTGTGAATTAGTGTCCTGGAGGACAGTCAGAGAACCCACGTCCCCCTGACCATCCAGACCGACCATCAATCTCCGTGGGAGAAAGAGGTACTTTCAGCCATCCGTGTTAAACCCGACTGCTCCCTCTCAGAGCTTCCGCCGGGCTGCTTTCTCTGACTGCTACTTATTGTGTCTCCTCCTTCCCTGGAGTTCCTGTGCGCTCCTTCGGGACGCCTTTGGGCTGCGGCGCCCGTTGCGAGTGGTTTGGTCGGTCTTCAGTACCTCTTCTCCCCGGTCAGCTCCCCAGAGCGGCGCTTTCAGGACCACAGCTCTGGGCAGCTCCCGCGCTCTGGCCTGAGCCTGGGACTCGCCCCAGTTTTGATTGCTCTCGCAGCTGACCAGGGAGGAGCGAGGCTGCCAGAGTCTGACTCCGCCCCTTCCCCAGCCGGAAGACACGCCCACTTAGGAGGGCTCCTCTGGCCAAGTCCAGCTTTGCACCGCGTCTGTCTGTCTGTCTAAACAGGAATGGGAGTTGCTAGAAGGGGAATTGGGGAGAGAGTTGCTGACGTTAAGGGGTAAAGAAAAAGGACTTTAATCTTTTTGGTTAAAAAGGTAAGAAATGATAGTGTTGCAGAATGGGCAGCATAGGGGAAGAAAATTGAGGATATAGATTTGGAGAGAGCTCAGACTGGCAAATCCAACTACTGGCCCACATCTGAAAATAATCAAAATCTGAGCAAGGCACATGCCGAGGACACAGCACCGTTGCCTGAGACCTTACACGTTGGGCATTGATGTCTTTGGCTTTTAAATTACAGAGTTCTAAGAGTACAAGTATCTGCTGCCCCCTTTTCAACACATCAAACACATTCCCATTGAAGACACTTTTGTTTTCATTTGTAAATACAGAAGGAGCTGTGTCTTTATTTGTTGTCCTGTCCTATCAACTTTCTATGCATTTGAAATTTATAAAAACAAAAAGCAAAAGAAAAAAACCCTTCATCTTAAGGACATTCAGCTCCTTGAATTACAAACTGGGATCTACTATTATTTTTCAAAATTACATCATTAAGCATTTCAGGTAGAAAAAGTCTAGTTGAGAAGTCATGAGCTTGGAAGAAGAGAAGGGTCATAATAATTCTTAAAATCAATTTGGCATCCTGAGGTGAAATTAAGTTGCTAGAAGGTAAAAAGAAAACCACATCTGGAATAATTTAAAGTAAATATATGAATATTCACTCTAGCTTATTTAAAACATGACCAAGGAGAAATAAATAATTGCGAGTTCTTTTTAAGTTGTAAAGGATTTTATAATCATCTACTCTTTCAAAGGAGGAAAAGAAAGGTGATTGGATTAAGGAAATGGCTGAATAATTTTGAGTAAGTCAACTTTATTCTGGGCATCAGTTTTCACATCTGTAAAATGAGTTGATTTTTATGAGTAGCATGGTACCATCCTGAGTCCAAGCTCAACTTATTCTTTTTTTAATTGACGTGAAAGAAATGCCACAGACTTTTAGAGAAGGTACAGAAAGGTATAGAAGCTTGAAACAAAAGGTAATTTTACTGCCAATTAAGTTGAAAGAGTATCTTATGTCTGCAATATAATATTTTTTAGTTCCGATATGGTGTCATGTGACTGTTACTCTTCACAGAAAACCAGAGAATAAAAGTAACACTTTTGTTTTCAGTTTTCATACGTTTTTATTTTCAGCAAATATTTAATCTCTTCCTAATGTTTTTGTATCTCTAGCCAGAAAATATCTGCTCAGCAAAATAAACATCATTTTCAGAGTAATCGAACAGCACACGACAGGAATGGTGGAATTCTACAAACCAAATCAAAACCCACTCCTCAGACACAGGAAACTTATCTCTGGGGTCATTTGTGCCTGGGATAGAGGTGCATAATAGCTGTTCAATAATCACATATGAATGAATTGATCTCCTGCTTTATGTCTTCAAAATCGTGTCCGTGGATATTTATAAGTTGATGTTATTGGTGATGTTGGCATCCTGCCTGTGAAATTTTTAGGGACAGGGAGGAATAGTGGATTAGCCGAAAGATGAACATATTGAGACAAAGATGAGGGTGGGGACAGAACAGGGCTCCTTGCTTTCTCCGACAGATGTAAGAGCCTGGACACAATAGGATTAGCCTTCAGAACACATTCAATTGTGTGTGTGTGTGCATACCGGTGTCTCCACACTCTTGCAGTCTTGTGAGGGATTTGAGGACACAAAATTTTCTTTAAGAATTGCCTTTTGAAGAGGGATAGGTGGAATCGATTTCATCAGGGCACCCTTGTCACAACTCCTTGAGTGGTGTACAGTTGGATTCTGAGAGGTCAGGAAGGGGCAGGAGGTGTGTATGCCGTCAGCAAAGGGAAGGGGTGGTGGCTGCCCCAGGAAAAGGGAGCATACACATTTGCATTCATTCTCCTCCCCCACGTGGTTCCTGGACCAGAGGGCCAGTCCCTGGCCCTTCCTTCTTTCTCTGCTGCTTTTTGTAAAGCTCTGAACTAACCTGTTAGAACCATCTGCTGAGTGGGGAAAGGGAGACCAGTACTCCACTGCCGGCCCACAGGCCTGACGCCCGGGAGCCATTGAAGCAGAGAGAAGGGAGGCAACAGGCAGATTTATGGGCAACAATCTGTTTCCTCCCCCCCTACCCCCAGGCCCCTCTGCCAAGAGACAGCCTGATAATCCATCAACCCCACTAATGAATTAATTAGTATTCCCAGTAATCCTGACCCCCAAAGGAGACCTGCCTGTGGGCTCTAAGAGGAGGGGGGTTGGGTAGAAACTGCCTTCCTCAGCCAGACACTGAGGACCTGGGACCAATGTCTGCCTTGAGGCCCCAGGGTGCTAAGCTGCAAGCCACAGATCCTGTTGCTAAGGGTCCCCAGATGTCTCTCTTTCTCACCTTCCCTGGGAAATCACTAGTTTCAGCTGAATTAAAACCAATACCACCAACAAATGGAGTCCACAGACATAAATCGGGAACTATAGAGAGAGGGAAGGTAAACTTCAAAGAAAGAAGTGATTCAAGCTGCCCATATTCAGTATAAAACTTGAGCATATCCTAAAGCTGCTCTCCAAGGTTTAGGCACTGGGACCTGGGCCAAGGGTGGGAGTGTGAGCAAGGGGAAGGGAAGAAGATAAAGAAAACACAGTCTCTGACTTTAAGATGCTCGGGGCTTCAGTAGGGAGAATGATACAAGTTGAAATAATAATCATGAAACAGATTAACACAAAGTGATTTGTGACATGAACAAATCTCTTGAACAAAGACTCAAGAAAAACACAGAGGTGTAAGCTGAGTTTCTGAGCTGTCAGGGAGAATCAATAACTCTCCCCTAGATCTGCGAAGTGCTTCATTCTTTTCAAAAGCTCTGAGATGCAATAGTGAAGAAAAAAGAAAAGTTTAGAAGTAAGGACACTTGTGTTCTGAATCTAAGCCTGCCTGTATGTGGCCGTGATGTGGTCTAACCTCTCTGGGCCTCATGTTCCTCATTCGTCAATGATCAGATTTGATTATGATCTCACCAGTATGTTCCAGCTCTAACATTCAGTGATGGTGACATAGTTAAATGTCATAATTCCCCTTTGAGGGTGAGTAACACCGGCCTATTCACAGGTACTCAGATTTGAATACAGCAATAAAATAGGTCAGTGACAAAAGTGGAACTAGAAACCAGGCAACAACAAATTTGAGTGTCCTGTTTCCACTTAGATCCATGTTGGAAAGGACACTGGATTCAATATTCTTCTGCCCCTTCCATTCAAGGTTTGTGTGCCTACGCCTTCACAGGGTGTGCACTGACTCATTCCAGCTACAAAACTACCTGAATTTGCTTAATCAACCGGGAAACTTCTGGACCTTTGACAATTCTGTAGGACCTGAAATTCTTGAGGATCCTGCTCTGCACTTGCTATCCCGGTTCCTAAGATCAAAATCCTCCAGGACTTAGCTGAATTCTAACATTGCCGCTTATTAACCACGTGTCTTCGCACAAGTTATTTATCTCAGTGTTTCCACCTGTAAGTTGTAAATTCTCCACCTGTAATACATGCCAAGTACCTACTGCAGGGTCCAGCACTTAGCAAGTGACCCAGAGACAGTAGCGATTATTGATATTTTGTCTTATACATTTAAGTCTGATGTTTTTATCCCTTAGAAATCAAAGAAAAATTAATATCAAGATTTCCATGTAGAGAGCCTGTCTCTGTGCTCCTCTCTTAATCCAAGTATTCCTTTATTACGATAATGATAACACTATTTTTAGTTCATCCAACCATTGTGCTTTATGAATATATAAAGCCCTAGGCACTGTGCAAGAATCTGGAAGTAAAGGATTGAAGAAAACTTCTCGTTCCTAAATGACTCTCAGTATAGGCCGGGGGCTCATGCCTGTAATCCCAGCACTCTGGGAGGTCAAGGTGGGTGGCTTGCTTGAGCTTGGGAGTTCAAAACCAGCCTGAGAAAGAGCCAAGACTCCCATCTCTATTAAAAGTAGAAAAATTAGCTGAGTGCTCTGGTGGGTTTCTATAGTCCCAGCTACCAGAAGGGTGAAAAATCTCAAACCCAAGAGTTTGAGGTTGCTGTGAGCTATGACACTACAGCACTCTACCCAGCATGACAAAGTGAGACTCTCTCTCTATAAAAAAAAAAAAAAAAAGGACGGCACCTGTGGCTCATCAAGTAGGGCACTGGCCCCATATGCCGAAGGTGGCAGGTTCAAACCCGGCCTCAGCCAAACTGCAAAACAAAAATAGCCAGGCGTTGTGGCGGGCACCTGTAGTCCCAGCTACTCAGGAGGTTGAGATAAGAGAATTGCCTAAGTCCAGGAGTTGGAGGTTGCTGTGAGCTGTGTGACACTACGGCACTCTACCAAGGGTGATAAAGTGAGACTCTGTCTCTACAAAAAAAAAAAAAAAAACCTCTCAGAATAGTGGCAGAAGCAGAAAACTGAATATATAAATATAATCCCCAAATTCCAATTTTCTGTCTCTGATTTTCCAACTTTTCCAATCACATATGTGCCCAAGGAGCCATGCTGGAACAGAGATGTTAACTGAAGCATTGTTATTAATGGTAAAAAAAAAAAGTACCTTATCAATATATTAAGTAACCAGGAGCTATCATTTAATTTGTAAGAGATGGTCTATATATGCTAACAATAAAAATATGTACAAATATGCTGTAGGGGGATGTAAAATAATTTGTAGAACCGCAGGTTCAATATAATACACTTAATTTTTTAAATGTACACACATGCAAATAATACATGTATTTTAAAGATATATATCTGATGCTTTATATATATATAAATGTTTTTATACACACATACAAACTGATAACACCAAATCTATATCTTGATATATCTTAGAACCGGGATAAAGCAGTTTGAGACTGAGTAGTTATCAAAGGATATTATTTTCTTTTTGTACACGTATAATCTATTCATATATAGCTGCTCCTTAGTTTAAACAAGGAATTGCTTCCAGGACCCCTGCATATCTGGAAAATCATGCATACCCAAGTTCCACAGCTGGCCCTGCAGAATTCACTCGCATGTATGAAAAAATCAATACACTTGGGATTCACATCCTGTGAAGACCGTATTTTCAAACTAACTTTAGTTGAAAGAAGTCTGTGCATAAGTAGACCAACATAGTTCAAGCCTGTGCTGTTAAAGTGTTAGCTGTATAACTTGTGAAAGTGAAATGGATTTTAAAACACGATTAAGATATGCTATGTTTAAAATCCTATTCGTCGCTCATGGCCAAGCTTATTTTCAGGGAGGCATCGATAACTGCAGCTCACAGCACCAAACACTGGAGCACACCTGCTGATGTGACTGTCCCATGGAAAGGTCACCACACGAGCTCCACCCTGACTCACAGAGCCCCAGGAGCATTGCGCCTAGTCTTCTGAGAAAATTTTAAGTTGAATGTACCAAGCTTCAATCATATGATTCTTAATTCCTGGGAAATCCTGATGGAGGACAGGGGAAATTGCCTGAGAATTCAAACTTAATGTATACCCCTGAAAAAAAAAAGTAGGATTAAAAAAAAATGAATAAAACCAAGTAGTAGGCTCAAGATGCCTTCAGTGCTGTGGGGGAGCTACACAGGACACTGCCTTAAGCACTCCCAGATCAGAGTCAATCAAAGGTCTGCTACTCCAGGGGGGCCCTGAATTATGACGAGGACAGTCGCCTGTGCCAGGGTAGCCCTGCGTGGTCTGCTCCATTAGGCCAGTACTGGAGTGAGGTCACTTCTCCCAGGCATCCATCATTGAGCCAGGTAAAAACCATGGAGAAGAAACTAATTACAACTCTAATAATTATAGCTAATCCTTATACAACACTTACCATGTGTCAAATATTGTTTTAAGTGCTTTGCAAGTATTAATTTATTTTATCATCAGAACAGCCTTATGAGTTGGGTATTCTTAGTTTCCCCACTTTACAAATAATTAATGGAATGCAGCAAGGTTGAGTCATTTGCCCAAAGTCACACAACAACTGATTGCCAGTGACTGGTGGATGCTTGGGTTTGGATACAAGCAGTTTACCTCCATTACACTATATTGCCGGCCTAAATCAGGTGCCTGATGGTTCACTATGAATCCAGAATCTATTCTCCAATGTTCTGGAGGGAAGATTGAAAGTGGAGGAATTAATAGGTCTTTCTGTGGCTTGGCCTAGAGCAGCTCACCTGCACCCTCCTCTGACTCCCCATTGCCCGGGATACATCCAGAAGAACCAAGTTTGGCCCACAATATACTTGCCTGAGATTCAATTTCAGGGAAGACTTTTTACCACCACAACTGATAATGCAATATGGGGAGAGAGTAGTATCTTGGCCCCTAGAAGCTCCAACAACAGAAAACATATCCTCCCACTCATCTGACCTTCCCTGAGCCCCACCTTACCCCAGATCTCATGTTCTAAGACACTATATTATGAATCAAGAGCATAAAGAATAATCTCTGTCGTGAAATGGAATACAAAACCTTTTAGGATTTAGGCCAAGCAGTGTTGAAAGGATTCCACTGTGGGAGCTAGCCACAGAAACAAACAATATACTGGTCTCCAGCCTGAGAAGTATCTTCCAGGTAGGGTTCTTTACTGTCCCATTAATTTTAAGGGAAGAAAAATAGCAAAGAATATGAGAAATATCTGCATAGCCCAGTTCTCCAACTCTACCTTTCTGCTTTTAGAATAAGTCATTCTTCAACCACAAAGGTCTGGTTGAAATTCTCAAGAAACTTCACCCTTCTTCCATTCTCTCATTCATTTAGCCAGATCTACTTTCATTTCTAGACACTTCACTACAAGTATGAACTAGGAAGGCAGGGAGTAAAACAACACGGAGAATACAAAACTGTGCTAGCCTCTTGGAATGCAAAAGTGAATATTTTAAAACACCAGAATTACAGTGCAAGGGAAAAGGTAAATGACGAAACCGACATTAGCTAAGAGTCTGTACCACACAGTTGTTGCCTCAATAGCCTGCAAAATACCATCTGATTTAGAAACACAGCCAGCACTTTCTGAGTTTCTACATTAAACTGAGCACATTACTTCATTTATTTACCTGCATTACCTCATTAAACTGCTGTGACAAGTCTTTGGGATGGGTACTATTATCACCACTTTTTTTTTTTAAAGGGACGAGGGGAATGAGGTCCATTAATTCATCCAGTCAGTTAATATGTGAGTGCTTCCAACATGTAATAGGCACTGGGCAAAACAGAAATGATGAGTAATGCGTTCAAGATCAGACAGCCAGGAAATGAATGGTACACTACGGGGCTTATTTCCATCCCCCTTATATTTATTTTTATTATTATTCTATTCCTTTTAGCCTTTGAGTAAAGGAAGGACAGACTTGAATAAAATAGAGTAAGTTAATACCCCATTCGAGAATAATATCCCATCACCTCCAAGGGGTAACATTGATTAGATACAGGGAAGTAATGGTCCTAGATAGTTACCATACAGAGGGATTCTTCACACAAGTTCTCCTGCCCTCTCCCAAACACATTCACACTCACACAGAGGTAATACATAACTGTGGCTGATGTGCTGATTTTGTCATATCTAGAGTGACCATGAGTTCTGGTTTGCTTAGTATAGTCATTCTTTGCACCTATTGTAGATCAATTAATGCCTGACATTTTTAGAACCTCTTTCCCGTTTAAGTGTATCGCAGCTTGGATGAGCCTCATATGGTCACCCTGTTCACATCGTTCTCTGAAGTATCAAACTTGCCCATTTCTTGAACTTCAGACCCCACCTTTCTCTTGTCCATCCTAGTTTACTCTACCATTAAAGGACAAAGACCTCTCATCCTCCCTAAGCTGGAAAGGAGTAGCATTCAAGGGGTGTAGCGATATCAGGGGCTCAGGGTTTCATAAATAAAAACGGGTTAAAGTAAGAACTGGAAAAGGTAAAGTGAGGGAAGGGAGGTAAAAAGGCAAAAACAAAAATAAAACCTCCCTCTTCTCCCCTCTGGAAACTCTGAAAATATACCCCAAGGCTCAGCCTCTTGAAAATAGCCCCTCCCCCTCTCCCTTCCCTTGGATGAATCGAGGAGTTAGAAGCCCAAATCCAGACTTAGGGGTGAGAGTTGTTTTTCCCCAGGCTATAAAGGATTTAACGTCTTTAAATTAGGGCTCTGAATATTTTCTGTGAGTGCCAGCTGAGGCCAGGCTTAACCATAGTACTCCTCTAAGAGCCTCCTACAATAATTTGTGGGATGATGTGGTCACTTATTATTACGGCTGCCAGTGGAGGCTTTGCCTGTAAGTTGTCCCCCAAGCCCCCATACACAAACAAAGAGTTATTTATTTGCAGTATGATTGATTTGGTCTTGCCTAGACTCTTGAGAACGAATGAAATCCCCAATCAAGCCCCCTGAGGCCTTCCCATCCACATCTTCCCCTTACTCTCCAGTTGCTCCAGAAAAACTGCTTGGGATGAACCTTCCTTTCCTCCCTAACTCCTTCTTTCTCTCTCCTTTAGGCTCAAAGGACTGCCCCCTCCATCCCAGCCTCCTCCCTGCAGTGTGCCCCTCCCCCTTCCCTTCTCTCCCTTCTTTCCTGCACATGTTCCTTGATTTGATTTACTTCTGTACATTGTGTGGCTTTGCAACGGTTGGTCCTCAGAGAGCGCTCAAAGGGAGCACTCCATCTGTCAGCCTCTCAGTCCCCCTCCCTGGCCCCCAGCCACGGCCCCTCCCCTTCCCCTTCCCTGTGGGCAGTTTCTAAGGGAGCTGTGGAAGATTTAGGAAAACTTCCTTTTCCCCACTTCATCCCCTCTCAGCCCTCACTGGAGGCCTCTATTTCCCCCCACCCTCACTCAACTTGATTCTTGCTGTTCCCTCAAGGAAAGCCTTTGAAGCCACAGAATTCAGTGAGAAAGCACAGCCCTAGGAAGTGGCTCCCCTAGTAGGATGCCTGGTGCTACATAATGAAGACCCACTGATGTAACAGCACATGGGTTATGGGTAAATTTAGGATTAGGTACACTGATGGTAGGGAGCAATGGTGCAGAAAATATTAATCAGCAGATAATCCAAAATTATATCCCATTTGACAAATATCTATTTGTTCAAATCCTATGAGACACTGAGGACACAAATGTGAATAAAATAGGACACACTCCAGGGATTCCAGAGCTTCAAAGTCTAATGGAGGCTAGCCCTACATATGAACAACTTTAACAGAGGAAAAAATATGAGCACAAAATGTGCCCTGGGACTCTAAAGAGTTGTCTCACGGCTCAGGGAATGGTTCCATTGGGTAGGACATGAAGTTTGAGCTGTGCTTGAAGTTTGAGACAGATGCAGCTGTGGACCGTATTCCCATTAACTCAGCACCAACTATGGACTAGGTTCATGGCATTTTTCTCTAAAGTTGCACAATAACCTATTTTTACATACCATGCATAAGTAAACTCACAGGGGCTTCGTTAAGATGAAAATCTTAGGTGTTTTTATTTTTATTTTTGGAGTGGGGGATGGTGAGAGCTGGGAAAAGCCAGCAGATTTGCTTGTTCTATCACCTTGACTGGAGTTAATTGATAACACAAAGACTTGTTTTCTGGGAAAAGAATTGCATAATAGTTCAGGCTTTTAAGGTTCTGACTATTTGCAGCCACGGAGAACAGCAAACCCATATTTATAAGGAGCTCTAAAAGTCTTCCTTATACTTAATTTTTCTCCCTTGGGCATAAAGTCCAGATTATTTTGCAGACAGGAATAAAAGAAAAGATAATATACTGCAGTGACTTGAATGAGGTTACCCACTAAGGTGGTTTGACTCACATTACTAGAGCTTGTCTGGAAACAAACAGGACTGAACTTAAGTCACTTTAGAGTTAAGATGTGACTCTAATCCTTTGATTCCATACTTTTACCTCACACACTTCTATTTCATATCTGAAGAAACCAATCCACGTTCCAAATTATCCTAGTGTATGAGTAAACTCATCCCTGTGTAGGAGGAGAGATTTGGGTGAAGAGCAGGAGCTTAACACTTTGTATAAATTAAAAATAAGAAGTAACTGCATAGAATCATTCATTCAATTTAGGTGAGCTTATAAAAAGAATCTTTGCAGCTTTTACCCACAGTAATTGCAGTAGGTATGTGCAACACAGAAAATGTCTTAAAGTAAATAAAAATAACATAACATGCAAAATACGTATATTATGCAAACTTAATACATAAAGTTATGATCAACCCCATAATTGCTTACAATGTATACTAAGAACTAAAACCTTTCTCGGTTCATACAGCTTACTGTCTATACTAGCAAGGATTCCAAAAAGCTCTTGCCCAAGAGAAAAAGATGGCTTAAGTAACTTTATTTCAGGAATTTGCCAAAACAAAATAAATCATTTTAAGTCAGTGGTTCTCAACCTTCCTAATGCCGCGAACCTTTAATACAGTCCAAAGGGTCGTGACCCACAGGTTGAGAACCGCTGTTTTAACTAAAAATGACTGTTTACCATTCAAGACTCTTCAAAATTATTCCCTCTCCCACTCCTAAACTATTATCATATTTATGCAATCCTGCTCATTCCTTATATTGAAAAATCTTTCTGGGAGGCTGAGGCAAGAGAATCGCTTAAGCCCAAGAGTTGGAGGTTTCTGTGAGTTGTGATGCCACAGCACTCAATCGAGTGTGACATAGTAAGACTCTGTCTCAAAAAAAAAAAGAAAGAAAGAAAGAAAAATCTTTCTTAACCTGTGCCTACAAACCTTATAAATACCTACTCCTGTCTTTCTTCATAAAAAGTAATAGTAAGACTCTAACAAGATAGTGAACTCTCCTTCCATAGTAAGCAAGAAATTCAACTTTGTCTTATCAACAAGTTATTTTAGTATAATTTTCAGAAACTTCACATTTGGAAATGTACAAAGAAAAAGGGTGGGAAATAAATACAACTTTTTTTATGATTATTACTTAGGCATCAGGTTTTGCGTGATTTTTCTAATTTTTTTATTTTTTTAGTAAAAAGTATCTTTTACCAGTTCAAGATAAATTAATAGTCAAATGTATGATTCTGATGAATCACCTGCAGGTGTCTTGAGATGCATTCCATACCCTTTAAGCACAAAGAACATTAAACTCATTTTGAAAGCAATCCAACGTGATGGTGCAAATCACAGAATTGGAAATCACAATACTATCTTCCTTCTATAATTCTATATGATCACCTGACAATATGATTATGCTCTGAAGCCATCTTTGCAAAAAATGATGTTATCCAAATAGATCACACCCTAGACTCAAGACCCATCTATCCAACTGCCTACTTGATACCATCAAATAATGACTAAGACATATTCCAACTTAGCATGTCTAAAGCTGAACTCCTGCTCTTCACCCAAATGTCTCCTCTGCAAAACTTCCAGTTCTCAGTTACTATTGACAACCCCTCTTCCCAGGCCAAGAACTTGAGGTCATTCCTGAGTACTCTTTCTCTTACACTGTCAATCCATCAACACATTTTTGTTGGTCCCACCTGCAACATTTAAGAATCCACTAGTTTTGCTATCACCCTTGTCTGAGCCACCATCATCTTTCCCCTGGAATATCGTTTATAGTCTCCTGACCAGCATCCCTGCTTATGATTGATCCTTTTAGCCTATTCTCAACACAGCAATGCCAGTGATGTTTATGTCCCCCTTTTGCTCAAAAAGTTCTAACAAATTCTTATTTTATACAGAGTAAAACCCAAGGTTCTCACAATGACAGACAAGGCTCCACACATTTTGTCCCCCCTTCCCTCCATCATTCTGACTTGATCTTAGACTCTTTTTGTCTTGCATACTCTACTCCAGAATCACTGGCCTCTTTGCTCTTCCTCAAAAATCCTGATCCTACCTCAGGGCATTTGTACTTGCTGTTCACTCAGCCAGAAATGCTCTTACCCCAGGTAGTCACATTCTCCCTCCCTCATCTCCTAAAGCCCTTTTTTATCTCCAAATTACATTCTGCTTCCGCCCAAATACTTTTCATTCTCTGTTTGTTAAAGTCCCATTCATTTTTTTACTTCATACCAGATCCTCAATAATTTTCCTTGCCAGGCTCAATCAACCTTCGGTCCTTCTAGTAAGTGAAAGGAGCACTTGTTTTTTTCTCTCTATCGTAGCATTTGTTGTGTGCAGTGTCATCACAATTAATGCTGTTTGTTCATTTCTCCTACATAACACAAACACTTCTCATGCTGAAAACTTGTCTTACTTTTCAACGTAGTCTCTGCAGCACAAAAATGCAAAGCATTTATCACTCACGTTGAGCAGAACTATGGTCATCTCAACAATCCCCACATTATTGGTGTGACATCCTGATACCACTGCACAAATTTTTACACAAGAGTTTTGATCATCAGCCCCGGGAATTTAGTGGGGAATGGGACTTACAAGTTTCTTTCCAATTATGTAATATTATTTGCGCTCAAATAAAAAGGAATGTGGAAATTTCTCAAAGAACTAAAAGTAGGCCTGCCATGTGACCCAGCAATCCCCACTACTGAATATTTACCCAAAGTGGGAAAAAAAGTCATTTTATCAAAAAGACACTTGCACTAGCCCGTTACTGCAGCACAATTGCAAAGACGTATAATCAGCTCCAGTGCCCATTACTTCATGAATGTATTGATAAAATGTGTTATATGTGCACCATGGGGTGCTACTCAGCCATAAAAAAATGAATTAATACCTTTTGCAACAATCTGAGTGAAACTGGGAACCATTCTCCCAAGTAAAATATCACAAGTATGGAAAACAAGCATCCTGCGTTCTTACTAGTAAACTGGAACTAACGGACCAGCACTCATGTACAGAGGGAAGTAAAACTCAGCAGAAAGCAAGCAGGTGGGAAGTTAGGAGGAGGGGATGGGTGTAATCACACCCAGTGGGTACAATTGCACTATCTAGGTGATGGGCACACTTACAACTTTGACTCCAGCAGTATGAACGCAATCCATGTAACCAAGACATTTGCACCCCTATAATATTCTTAAATTACAAAAAAAAAATACAGAAGAAAAGAACACACACACATACCAAAAAAAAACCCCAAAACACCTAGAAGATGATATTTCACAGCTTTTCTCAGGGGAAAGATCTCCTGATATTTAAAGTCAGAATGTTCTAATTTGGTTTCAGCCTGTTCTAGATTCCTCCCATGATGAGAGAAATCCTATTTCTCTTTTCCAGTGAATTTTTGTTGAGAATTCTTTATTAAAAATAAATATCTTTTTCCCAATCCTCAAGGAGTTTATGACCTTAAAATGCTTAAAAGCATTGTACAAGCAATTGGATTACAAATGTTATAAAGAGTATATAAGCATGGCAAGAGAAAACTGAGAGGTTGGAGAATTCTAGAGAGTTAGCCTAGAAAGCAAAAAAGAGAAAAGAGTAAGGTGTAAAATAGGAAAGAAAGATGTTGAAAAGGAAACGAAGTGAGTTCTTCCCTCTTTGCCTTCTCTAGAACATTCTCATTACCCCCTCGCTTCTCCTGTAAGTTTTCCTCCCTCCAAATCTCTCTACTCCTCTCCACACCTGCTCTTGGATAACTCAGCCTCTGGCTGGGATGGATACATGTAGGGGGGAAGTGGCTAAAAAGAGCAGTGAAGACACCCAAGGAACCAGTGATGAAGGGGCCAGTCTAGTAAATAGCTCAGGCCCAGGGCAGCTTCAAAGTTAGGCAAGAATCAAATTGTGTGTTCCTTTCCCCTATCCTGAAAGCAGTGCCAGTTACATGAGCACAGCATCATCGGGGCTGTTTTCGTAATTGTTTTTGTTGTGGTGGTCGTTGTAAGTAGCTGTAATATTTGTTAGCACCTTGGAAGGTGGTGCCCCCACACACACTTTTGGCAGCAGGGACTGGTTCCATGGAAGACAATTCCTCCTCCTCTCCATGGACCTGGGGGGTGGGAATGGAGCGGTGTCAGGACAATTCATGCACATACATCTCCGCCTCAAATCATCAGGCATTAGATTCTCAGAAGGAACAAGCAACCTAGATCCCTTGCATGTGGGGCGTACAGTAGGGTTCATGGTCCTATGAGAGTCTAATGTCACTGCTTATTTGACAGGAGGTAGTGCTCAGCCAGTGATATGAGCAACGGGGAGCAGCTGCAAACACAGACGAAGCTTCACTAGCTCCCCCACCCCAACTGCTCCCCTACTACCGTGGTGAGCCATGGACCAGTACTGGTCTTCCAGCTGCCAGGCATTGGAGAAAGCAGTTGTTAGGTATGTTCTTCTGGAAATATTTTCAAACTGCTTTTAGTCCATCAGTAAGCATTGTGTGCCTGCTCTGAATCAGGTCCTAGGAAAATGGGTAGAAAAGACTCCTCCAAATCATCTTTACTCTTAAGGAAATGAGAAGAAAATTGACATGTCATGGGCCAATTTGACATCATTTTTGAATTTAATAGTCAATATAAACTGTGAAGAAACATCCTGGTGTCTTTTCCAGTAAGGATGCTGAGGAGCTGAGAGAAGGTTACTGACTCCAGGTGCACACCTGCTAAACACTATGGCAGGACTCTAACCTTGTCTACCTGACTGCAAAGTTCATGATCTTTCCTCTACTTAGAGCAGTTGGGAAGATAGGTGAGTGAGTGAGGAAATGCTTCAAAGACAGCATAAAAGATAAAAATATGCCCATACAAGGTATGTGCTTAGGAAGTTTCAAAATCCTCAAAAGCTATGAAATTCATACCTAGATCACTTCATTCTGTCAGTGATTTATTCTGAAGAGGGGCCTTAAACACAACTCTGTCTGGTCCACTATCCCTTTCTCAGGATAGTGTTTCATCCTCCTTAAAATTATAATGCAGGCCTTGTGCAAAATTTGAAACTGTACAGGGGAACTGATTGGACAAGGGCCACAGTAGTCTTTGTGTAGAACAGGTTTTATGTAAAGACCAGTCCCCTCTGAAGGGGCCTAGGACAAAACTCCACCCAGTAGGAACACTCAACCTGGGGTATTGGTGAGCAGCTCTTATCAGGGCCTCTCTGGGGAGGGGCGCTGGGGGTACAAGGAAGGTAAGTTAGGAGAGTCCAAGTTGCCTCTTTAATCACCTCGTTCTCCCTCTCTGTGCATCACTGCCCTGGCATCCCCGAGACTCAGAATAATTAAGCTGCTGCTGCCAAGTACTCTCATGCTGCTTCACCTCCCCCACCAGCTTGTAGTAAGCCCAGATGCCTAAGGACTTCTGTGAGTCTTTCCCTCTCACCCACAAGATGCTCCCTCAGCAACCTTATGGGTAGCTAAGCAGAGAGAAGTGAAGCCACCAGGATGGGTGAGTGGCATGGACGTAGGTACAATACTTGAGCAACAGAGTTTTCCTGTGCTGAATGTACTTTTCCATCTATTCATTCATCCAGCCGATCTAAACCCAGCGTATGCACTAGGCCAGCTGTTGTGCTGAGAGCTGAGAATGTGTGGATAAATAAGAGAGAATCTCTTTCAGTTGGGATTTATGTTTCACAGGAAGTCCAGAGATGATGCCTGTGCCCACTCTGGGAGGGAAGGAGCAGGGACGGGACAGTCGTTTCAGCCACTGAGGACAGGGCGACTTCCCACTTCCCCATTCCAGCACCACACTCCCTAACTGCTCAGGCCCCTGTTTTTCTATGGAGGTCAAGGCCATAAGTCGCAAATCCATAAGCATAATATAGTCTCAGCTATCATCAGGATAGGTGACCACAGAGCCTGTCACTGATCCAAACACACTTCTCACATCTCATCATTCACCACTTAGCTTTTGAATATTTTTTTACTCCACACCTGCAGGAAATTCTTCACACTGCCCTGACCTATTCATGCCTTTCCACACCTTCATACTTCTTCTCATGTTATTTCTTCAATAAGAACATTTTCCCCTAAATCACTCTTTTAAATACTTCTTATTAGATTTTCTGGAATTAAACCTTAGTTCAATCACTTCCACCTCTAGGAAACTTATGGATACACCTGGGAAGAATGAGTTCCTATTACAAGTTAAATTCTGAATTGTGTCCCCCCCCAAAGAGATACACTGTCCTAAAAATCTTCCCTGGTCCACTTGTTCATCTGCCCCCTCTCCCCCCCTCAACCAGGCTATAATGTATAATTTGAAGACATACCAGTCCTAAGTACATTCTTAGCTCCTTAAAATGTAACCTTATTAGAAAACAGAGTTATTGTGGATGTAATTAGATAAGTTGAGGTCATGCTGGAGTTGGATGGACCCCAACCCAACATGACCGGTGTCCTTAGACTATAGAAGATGACCACAGGAAGACAGAGACACACAGAGAGACTCCTGCATGAACACGGATATTGGGGTGATGCATTCGTAGGCCATGGAATGTCAAAGATTGTCAGAAAACCACCAGAAGCTAGGAGGAGGTAAAGAAGGATTCCCCTACCAGTTTCAGAGGGAGCATGGCCAGCTAACACCTTGATTTTGGACTACCAGACTGCAAGAAGCAAGCTGCGGGTTTGCTAATAGCAGCCAGAGTGGGGGGAACACAATGTCCCTCCACTAGGCTCTCTGCCACACTCTTTCTAATTACCTATGTATTAGTCACTCTGCCCTCCTGTAGACTGAGCTCCCCAGGGGGAAGGACCCCCCCTCATTTGTCTACTCTGGGCCATCTCTAGAATAGTGCTTGATACAGAATAGTGCTTGATAAGTGCTGAAAAGTTTGCACTGGATAAAAAAATGAATGGATGAAGAGGCAGAGAAGGTCACTGAGTGTACGGGAGAACATCAGTGATCCAGGCAGAGATCCATTATTTGGTTCTTAGAAATTCTACTGTCAGAATTTTTTGCTTTGTTGTTGGGAAATATTAGATTCTTCCTTCTTTAAATGTGCTTCCAAGGGAAATAGTCACACAAGCCTTGGACAATTATTTATGGGAAGGATTGTTACAGGTCAATTCAAGAAGGGAAGATGATAGCAAAGGAAAGGGCCCTAATTTGGGTAGCTCAGGTCTTTTGGAAACAGATCTGATCTCCCTCAGCTAAGAAGACAGGAATGTGGGGCCCACAGAGCTCCAGACATAAAACATCCCTGCACTCATTGAGATGCATCTCTGGCTGCTCCTTTTGTGTTATCCCTCTTCCTCCCACGTCATGGAGTGCCACGCCTTTCTTGCCTCTGTATCTTTCATCTCTCTGCGCTCAATTTCTGTCCTCACTTTACTGGCCTTCTGAGCAATGTTTCCATACTTCACTCAAGGCTCAGGTCTTCAGTAGAGCCTGTCCTGATTCCCGCCCAGCCTCTGTGCCTACGCCGCACCCTGCAGGTTTCTTGATTTCTGCGCACATCCACCCTGAGGCTCGGCTTTACCACAGCAGGAATCGTGCCCTTACATTCTTTAATGCTCTTCTCACTATGTGACATGCAATAAATGTTTGTGGAATGAAGACAACTTTGTCTCTAGGCAAAGTGGAACTTTTACTATGTTCCAGCCATAAAGAGGAAAAGATGAAACTGTGCTCTGTAAGGGGAGTCACCTTCTAGTCCGTGTGAAACGGAAGTAAAAGAAGTCAGCAATGATCACTGCAGGGCAAGTGGCAATGAATATTTGGAGGAAAGGAAGGAGGAGCTTGGAAGCCAAGCCAGGACTCACGAAGATGGCAGCAGATTCTCAGTATTGAGAAAGAAAGAGTCGCCTGCCATTTCCTCTTCTTTGGCCTGATGATGGAGGCCAGGCCCAGTGGAGTGAACCTGGAACCTGAAGGGACATGAATGGCATCTAGGAGCTTCCTTTGAGTAAAACTCTCTTCTCTCAGTTTGGTCTAATCTAATTCAAGGGGCGCAGATTGATTGGGGAGGACCAACCACCCAGGCAAGAGGACTCAAATGTCCTCAGCAAATATTGGCAGAGCTCATTTACTCTTTATTGGCCCCATACCTCAAAGGTGGGGAAGACAATTCCAACCCAGAAAATATAATTAGTCAGCCTGCTGGTTTGGGCTCTAATTTAATCTGGGCAGCTGTGCCAGGAGCTTGTATTAGCATGACACTGGGAGGTGGAGAATATAATTAAGGAGCAATAGAGAAGGGGAGGAGAAGTGGGATGGTGACAGGGAGTGCCTGTTGGAGGATGGAGTGGGGGGAGGAGGTTGTCAATGCAGGGTGAGGACTCCCATGGGAGAAGGGAAATGGGAAGGGGCCCTGGCAGTGGATGGAGGGTGACTCGAATTTAGCTCTAGAGAAACTGTGTGTGCAGTTTGTGTGTCTGAGAGGGTGTGTGAGTGTGTGAGTGTGTGTTTCTTGGTGTGTGTGTCTGTTGAGAGGGGGATTTGCAGCTTGGCTCATCCACTCTGCATGACAAAGATGAGTTTGGAACTTGATGGATGGGCCCTGTGGGTTGCCCTGGAGGGGATGGATGAGGAGGGTGGGAGCAGGTTAGGCTGAATTTGGGACAAATATCCTTAGATACTTTTTTCAGGAGATCAGTCTAAATGGAGGAAACTAAAAAAGGATTGGAAATTTGCACACCCATATCTCCTTTTTCTTTCAGGCAGAGGAAATGTGATTAAAAGAAGACTTCTTAGGTGATTCTGTTCATACAGAAAAGCTACCAGCTACTAATTGACTCCCAGGGTACTTATTTTGAGCTGGGCTCTGGGTTAAGCAGCTTACACTTACTGTCTCAAGTAGTCTTTGCAAAGCTCAATAAAGTATTAGGTAGTGTAATCCTCATTTAATGACTGAGGAAACTGAGGCTCAGAGACATTCAATAAGTGCCCAAAGTCACGTACTAGTTCATGATGAAGGTTGGATTCAATCCAGGCATGTCTGACCCTAAACACTATGCTATTAATCCCCAAATCAGTATCACTCTGTCCATGTGTATATGGGGAAGCCGAGGCGCAACGTGGTAATGTAATTGGTGACTGAGTACTGAAACTATAAATATTAGTTGGATCTCACACAATTCTGCCTCTTGGTTGGAGGATATATGAGGCAAAAGAACAGAATATTGTTTGCCAGGAAAAGAGCTGGATATCTAAAAAGAAAGCAGATCTCTAACCAAAGCTCTTCCACTCTAAGTGGGAAGTGTGATGACAGCTGGATTCTCCCTCACTCCCTCTGTCAACACGAGGCACCGCACTTTCCTCGCCCCACCTCACTCTGAGATAGGCTTTGTCATTGTCCCCCCGTTGTGGGAGAAGACTGAGGCTTCAATGCTGCGTAACTTGCCCATAATCAACTAGCCAATTAAGGACAGAGCAGGGATTCAAATCCAGACAACCTCTCCTCTGTCACTGCTCCTCAGGCATTATCACATCCCTCCAGGTGTCCAAAGGAAGCTGCAAGGTCTGTCTGCCATGAAATCATAGAAAACCTCTGAAGTCCACGGAAATACTTCTTTATGTCAAGCTAAGCCAGCCCCACGCAGAGGTCTGCCTGTTGTTTGGGGAGTGGGTACACTAGCAGAGATATGTCGGGCATCTTTTCCTTGCCCTCAGAGTTCACTCTCCCTGAGCTTTTGACCTTTTCTCCCCTTGCAAAGGTCCACAAACTCATTCTCTGCCCTGCCCTAGCTGTGTCTTGTCTTATAAGAAAGAGCAGAGCAGAAGCTTCATTTCTTCTTTTCCTTCATACCTTGAAAGTCTCTCCTTCAACTCTGTGTGTCCCAGGTAAAAACCTTCCTCTGGGGCTGTAGAGCCACTGGGAGTAAGAGAGGAGCGAAGCCAGTTTTCCTTCCCCAAGGAGGACAGGAAGGCGGCTGCTCTCAGGCCTCGGGACCTGAATTAGCTGGAGAAGGCCCATCCTGCTCGTTCAGCTGCTCAGCATCTGCCCTGCACCCGGGAGTGGGTCTTCTCTAGGGTCCCTGCCAATCTCCTGGGCTCTGGCAGGAGGATCTGAAAAGGGCGCAGATGTGTTCTGCAGCCTGCAGCCTGCAGGCATCACTGGGCAGCCCTCAGCTCATGGCCAGGAAGCCAGAAGAGGCATTTTGATTTCACGGGTCTCCCCACGCCCGACATCCTTCACCCCATAGTTTTCACTTCTTATCTCTTCTCCCTTCCTCCCCCAAATCTCCTCTCACTTCCTCAGAAGGGGGAACTTGATAAAATGAGAAAACTTTCTTTCTTTCTTTTTTTTTTTTTTTTTTTTTTGCACTTTTTGGCTGGAGCTGGGTTTGAACCCGCCACCTCTGGCATATAGGGGCAGTGCCCTACTCCTTTGAGCCACAGGTGCCACCCAAGAAAGCTCTGTTGACTGAAAGTCAAAAGACTTGGTTTTCCCGCTAGCGGTGCAGACATTTACCTTCATCTATGAAATGAGGTAAATGGCATCTGTTGTGAAAATGTGAGAAAAACTGTAGTTGGTTATCTCAGTTATGACATTTGCTCTTAGTACTGCCATTGCAATCAGTGGACAGCAGAAATGATAGAGGTTTCAAAATCAGACAGATCATGGTTTAAGTCCTGGCCTCTACCGGGACTGCTGAGCCACAGTTTCCTCATGTGTTTAATGGAATGGTAGCGCTTGCCTTGAAGGGCTGCTGTGAGATTAAATGGGAAGACAGACAGAGAAACAGCTAGAAGAGGGAGGTGTGAGCAGTAAGAGCTTCATGAATGTTTGTTCTCCACTTCCAACCCAGAGCTGCAGCTCTCTGCACTCACAGCTGTACTGGTTGTACCTTGCACAAGAGTCCCGACCCAAGAGAACAAATACTAGTATGTGATCCTAGACTGGGCTGTGTCAGCCTGGAAAAACCCATATTTTTTTCTTCCTTTAATCTTAGTAGATTCTTGTTTGCCAGGTTCCATGTTAAAAGATTCCCCAGAGCAAGTTAGAACCACAGTATTAGAGTCTGGGCAGGAGGAAATACTACAGCAGTGAGAAATAGTAAATTCACATGCGTGCGTGCACACACACAGACACAACTTCCAGAGTGATATTTCTAAACACGGCTCTGATTTTATCCTGCTTACCTCAGTATATTGATATCAAAACTAGTAGATGAAAGTTGAATGTTTGACTAGGAATAGAATATTTCCATAGTTTTAAAATACCTTAAAATACTTACTAATTTAAAAAGAAAGATTATAACTTTATAATCAAACAAAAAGGAGAAGACCACCTTGTGGTCCCAATATGAGCAGAGGGGACATCGTGTGCTCCCAACCTGATGCACGGAGAAGAGCACGTCATCACTCGTAACAATCTTTACAAAATTGTCAAATCCAAACTTAGTCACATGAACTGTAGAGAAATGGAATCGAAGGGCACTCCACAGACTCGAAGCACTGTACTCTTCCAAAATGTCGAAGCCACGAACCACAAAGAAAAGTGGAGGAGCAATTTCACATTAAAGGAGACAAAAGAGACATGAAAAGTATGTGTAATGCGAGATTCTACACATTATTGGGACAATACATGAAATTTGAATAAGGCCTATAAATTAGATAATATTCTATCAATGCTAATTTTTGTTTTTGTAATTGTACGATAGTTATGAATATCATTATCTTTGTTTTTAGGTAAGGGAGGAGTGAGCATAATATCTATAATTTGTTCTCAAAATCTTAGGGGAAAAGATGGTATAATAAAGCAAAATATTAACGACTTTAAAGCAGAGTGACAGGTGTAAAGAACTTCTCTTTACTCTTCTTACAAGTTTTCTATTTGGAATTACTTTAAAAGAAAAATTTTTAAGTTCAAATGAAGTACAAACCTCAAAATATGACATTCAAGGATTGCTTAGCTCTGACCTCAACTTAAATTAACTGACTTAGGTCTCATTCATTATCATTCTACAACTCACAGGATAGCCATGCGGAGCTACCTGATTTTTCCCAGATCTACCCGACCCCTTTCCATCCTGGTATTTATGCTTACTCAGGACTCTCTGTCAGGACAACATTTTTACCTGTTAACCTTTAACCTTTTGAAATCTCATTGAACCCTGGACATAATTAAAAATAAGCAATGTAAGAAAGAAACTCTTAATTGATCATTTAGTACCTAAATCCCTACAGCCTCTTGTGATTCAAATTAGACAAATTGCGGTTGTCTAGATAGTCCACATCTGGGTTAAATCATTATTCCGGGTTCGTCAACCTTCGGGGCCACGACTACTCAGATTCCCACCTGTGTAACTGGAAGCTTAGAAAATGGGCATAGTCTGCCCTCTTGTGGTTATTAGGAGTACAGCCATGAACCACATTCACTTGTTGAGAACGGATGACAAATATTACCGTAGTCCCATAAGATTATAAGGCAGGAAAGAGGACAAAGAGGGGAAAAGGAGAGGGGAGGAGGGAGGGTATTTGGGGAGACCTCACCGAATGTGCATGATGCAATGGTACATTTCAAAACTAGTAAGAAAAGAATATAATTGTGATGGGTGTGTTAATCAGTTCAATGTAAGCATTCCACATAGATCAAATTGGTACAACGAACCCCATAAATGCATCAATGTACGCAGTTACAATTTAATAAAAACAAAAACATTTGAAAGATTATAATGCAGGTGAAAATTTTCCGTCGTCTAGTGATGCCATAGCCTTGGTGACATCATAGCCTTGGTGATGTCATAGCACAGCACGGTGCTGCCATTCGTAGAAAGTACAGCACACAGCGTTATGTACAGTGCGTAGCACTTGATAATGACAATGACTATGTTACTGCTTTGAGCACTTAGCACACTATACTTTTATCATTACTTTAGTGTGTACTCTTTCTACTTTAAAAAAAATAATAATTGCTAAACAGCCTCAGGCAGGACCTTCAGGAGGTATCCAGAAAATGGCATTGTTGTGGTAGGAGATGAAGCCTCCATTACTGTTACTGCCCCTGAAGAGCTCTTAGTGGGACACTTGGAGGTGGAAGTCAGTGATATCGACGATCCGGAACCCGTGTAGGCCTACACTAATGTCTTTGTTTGCCTCTTAGTTTATAACAAAACTATAAAAAGTTTTAAAAAATCAAAATAATTTAAAATAGAAAAATAGTTATAGAATAATGATATAAAGAAAGAAAATATTTTTGTACAGGTGCACAATGTGAGTTTTAAGCTAAGTGCTATCACAGGAATAATTTTTTTTTTAATTAAAATGTTTATGAAGTAAAAATGGTACAATAAGCTAAGGTTGATTTCTAACTGAAGAAATACATTTTTCTACAAATTTAGTGCAGCCTAAGTGGACAGTGTTTATAAAGTCTACAGTAGTGTACAGTGATGACCTGGGCCTTCGCGTTCCCTCACCACTCATGGACTTGCCCAGAGCAACTTCCAGCCCTCATGGGAAGGGCCCTCTACAGGTGTGCTGGCTATATATATATTCACAGTGTTTCAATTGCCTACAATCCAGATGTGTGGCCAAGGAGCAATTGGCCACACCATGCAGCCTAGGTGTGTTGTGAGCTGTGTCATCCAGGTTTGTGTGAGGACACTTTGTAATGTTTACACAACAAATCGCCTAATGATGCATTTCTCAGCATGTATCCCCACCGGTAAGCGATGCGTGACTGATATCAGTTTGGGGTTCATCTGTGAGCACAGAGGTTTGCAGGGCGAGAAAACATCAGAAAGAAACGCAATCTCATTTCATCCATCTGTGTACAGACCACAATCCACTTTCTAACTTTTTTAAGGGTTAAGATATATTAATCGTTTTCAAAGAATACTTAATAAATGGTGGCTAGTAATATTCAAAACATACCATATTTTACTGAGAAGAACCTTAAAGACCATTTGTTTTGATTTCAGCATTATACAGTTAAGAAATCTGAAATCCGGAAGAGCACCCGAGCAAGCCCTAAAGTCCAGGCTTTTCTACCCCTCGCCCCTCTATCACACCTAGGTCAGAAGAAACAGGTTCGATGTCAATATAGCATAAATTCCAAGGTAGGCAGGGCAGGCTGGAGGAGGTGAATGGCTGTAGCCCAAGCAGGTGCCTGAGAAAGATAAGCTGTTTCCTCCAGGAGCGTGGACCAGAGGCGTGGGCTTTGCACTTTGCCTGGGTGGTTGCGCTTCAGTTTCACTTTCTCTTGTGCGTGAATCACTTCCTTTCAGATTCTCTCTCTGTGCTTCTCTCTGATTCAGTCTGTCTTCTCTCTTCTCCTCCCCCAGCTCTTCATCCTTCTCCTTCTCTAATCCTAACAAAGAGAACTGGCCTTGATGCTGAAACTCCTGACAGACAAAGCTCGAGGGTGACACATACACCATCTCCCCTCTTGAATATACCTCCTGATCGGAAGGTGACAGTTGTCCCACTTCCTCTGATTAACTGACACAACACTGAGGAAACCTTTAATGTCTTCCCAGAAACCCTGGTCTGTTTTCTGCCGTTCATCACGGGCTTCCGCCCCACGCCCACTCTTGCCCCATCTGGGTCCGCTGGGCCCGCCAGGTCTCTCACCCCGGGCAGTGCACTCTAACTTTGGCGGAGAGTTGCAGAGCATTAGGGAGCCCCTTTTGTGGAGATGTCAGAAGAACCTTGCCGTTAAAAAAAAAGTTTCCCACCCTGCGCAGTCACTCACACCTGTAATCCTAGCATTCTGGGAGGCCCAGGCAGGAGGATCCCTTGAGCTCGGGAGTTCAAGACCAGCCCAAGCAGGAGCCATTCCCTGTCTCTACTAAAAATAGAAAAATTAGCTGGGCCTTGTGGCAGATGTCTGCAGTCCCAGCTACTTCAGAGGCGGAGGCAGGAGAATCACTTGAGCCCAAGAGTTTGAGGCTGCCGTGAGCTGGGTGGAGGCCAGGGCACTCTAGCCTGGTGCTCTCTGTCCTCCTCAGGGAGTTCATCAAACAATGACCACTCACCTGAGTGAATCATCTGATGTGACTCTCACCTGAGACTTCAAGGAGGCCTCCTGCTTGATCAGGAGAAAGAGTGAACATGGGCTCACAAGGAAATCAAAGGATCCTGTGTTCATAGCCACCTGGGTATAACAAAAGATGTGAATGTCATTATTTAATCTAGAGAAGACCAAACTGATGTGCTGTAGTGAAGAAAACTTTCCCAAAACTAATTTCCTTGGGAAACCCTCAAAAAGCAAGAAAATACATAGACGTTTGGGAAATGCAGTATGCCCTTCTTGTGGGAGGGCCTTAAATCATATTAGCTTATTTAAAGCTGCAGGAAGCTGTGGCTTAAAGAAATAGGTTTATATTTCATTAACCCTGCATTTCTCAAAATTACTTGATCACACTAGAGAGCAAGCCCTCCGAGGGATAGTATTTTATATTTATTCTCTTCATATCTCCCCTCTCTCTCACCCTCCCATTCCTCTTCCCTGCATCTAGCTCATTTCTGGCACTTAAAATTTACCTAATAAAATTCATTTGAATCCAGATCTCAGAAATAACAGATTGTTCTTCTGTTCCATTGAACTTTTAAGTAGGGAGGATAGAGCCAAACAGAAGGAAGAACTTCCCAGCAACAAGTGGCGTGATTCAGGAGAATGGATGTTCTAGAAAAGTTAGAGAATTTCCTTTCTTGGAATCCTTGACGTTCAGTATATAGAAATGGAGAGAAAGACAAGATGACCTCAGAGGATTCTTGTCTGCCTGGAGAAAGTTCAGAGAACTCTTGATGAGTTAAATCATTGCTTTCTCCCCTGCAAGGCTATCCACTCTTTCTCCCCACTTTGTGCCTTTGTTACAAGGAGAAAAAATCACTCAAGCTCCCACAAATCAGCAATTGGAGGAACAGACTCCTGAAAAATGGTGGGGAGGCTATTAGGTGACTATCCGCAACCTCAGGATCTGAGAAGGCTGAGAGCTGAAAGGGAAGCAGGTGGCCCGCAACTGGGCCTGGGCAGAGGGGCCCAGCTGCTCGGCCCAGAGCAGAGGCTCTGAGCAGCAGCTTCTCTGCCATGGGACAGCCTCTATGGACAGCTGTCCTGGCTCTGCCCCAGGTCTGGGCGACCTGACAGCTGAGCTCTCAGTCCTGCAGCTCCAAAACTTGTGCACAAACTCCAGCCCATCTGCTTGAGAAGCACATCAATGCTCAGAAGCTATACTTATCTATCAGTCTTACCAGGTTACATATCTGCAGGATAATAGCATTCAAAAGCCAATTTTACTTGGCTTTCAAATAGAGAAGGGTCTTTTAAAACATATTTGCTAATACCTTTATAGACATATTACCAACTAGCTGACACTTAATATTTTCCTCTTCCATAATAAACCACATGAAATTATAACAGGGTAGAAAAGATAGTCTGTGTAGATGTTACAGATTTTTAAAGCCAGAAGAATCTTAGAAAATATTTTCCTATTTGTCAAAAGAGGAAACTGATACCCAGTGAAATTAAATACCCATTGTACAGTTAAATTCAAATGACCCTTTTCCTCTCAGTTCAGTGTTTTTACTAAATTCCATAAAGTACAAGGGAGGGGAGGGAACAGTGGAATGACAACAAATGAGCTACAGGAGGAGGCACCAAATGGCTGAAGCACAGTCAGTAGAGAGCTAACTCATTATCCCAGTTAGTATAAGGGATTTGGCCTGTAATCCAGGAGAAAGAATGAACAAGATCTAAAAGCTTGCTGAAGCGCTGAGCTGCATCTGTACACAAAGGACAAGTGGTTGTATTTTCATGGAGCATGTAGACTATATGATCAGAGAAGTTCATGTGTCAGAGACACAGAGGTGCCTAATGTTTTCAAAGGATGGGAAAGGGAGGCTGGGCACAAGAGCTCACACCTGTAATCCCAGCACTCTGGGAGGCTGAGGCAGGTGCTTGCCTGAGTCGAGGAGTTTGAGCTGCTGTGAGCTATGATGACACATGGCAGTGTAGACTGGGTCAAAGCATGACACACCATCTCAAAAAAAGAAAAAAGAATGTGGAAGGGAAGATGAGAAAGAGGGAGAGAGGGAAACAGAAAGCCAGAGAGAGGTGGGGAGGGAGAATAGCACACAGCTGAGGAAGAACACAGACAGGGCAACGCCCCGGAAGCTCCTTCTCCTCCTCCCAGGAATCCTGGTCTCCATCTTCGTCTTTCAGTAACGTTTCCTTTTTAAAAAACTACAAGCAAAAATTTTTCTTTCATTAACAACACAAACAAATCTCTAGCAATTGCTCAA
Source organism: Arctocebus calabarensis (assembly GCA_963573935.1). Lineage (NCBI taxonomy): Eukaryota > Metazoa > Chordata > Mammalia > Primates > Lorisidae > Arctocebus > Arctocebus calabarensis. The sequence continues at coordinate 51,649 of CAUYON010081984.1, forward strand.
AGATGGCTTCTATAATGAACAAGGTAATTGTGAGAGACACGCAGCACACCAGATAAATTAAGGCAATGTACTTCAGTCTTAAAAAAGGCTGTCGAGCATTTTCGGTGAGGTGGGTCTTGATCCAAATTCCCCACATTCTTTTATTCTCACCACTTTGCAGCTGCTTCTTTAGGATGATCATCCTCATTTTGCACACTAGGAAACTGTGGCCTGGGGATGTTGATGTGTCCAGGACTGCAGGGCCACTCTGCCAGAGACTCACTCCAGAGCCTGCTCTTCTAACTGTGAAACAGTGTTTGGAAATGTTTGCCTCCAGGGCAGGATGATTACTCCTGGTGCTGAACAACCTTGTGCCTTTGGAAACCCTCAGCATCGCTGGCCTTCAGGCCCCAAGTGCAGGACCAGCTTCCCATCTCTGAGGAAATTAAAAGTTCCCTCGGATCCTTTCAAACTCCCTGTAAAGACGGCATTCTCCCTATTGCAAACATATCAAAAACAACCATTAAGGGAAACACTGAATTGAATTGAATTCTAGAAACGTGGGGCTCAAAATAATTTTAAGAGTTCTGTTGGTTTCATTTTTACAGTTAATTTGCACAGGGAAGAACAGTAATAAGGATAACCAAGGACTGCTAGGCTGAGTTTTGCACTTATGGACTCTGAGGTAATTCTTTAAAACCCCATACAGTCAGCATGTGCTAGGTACTGAGAAATATGTTAGACATGTTCATCACTGTGTAAAAGGAACTCGGTGGGAGAGGTGAGAGAGAAATAGAGAAAATTATTATTTTCCTCATATTACCTTTGAAGACAATAATGTTTACAGAACTCGATTTGCCAAGCAAGAATTTTATGTAGGCTTCTTTTTACAAGCATAGATATACGGTGGGTATTCACTGGACTGGACCTTCCAGTGATTAGAAATGGAATTGAGAACTTGGTAAGAAAAATAAAAGGATTTAACTACAGTTCTAGCCATAAAATTAAAAAGAAGAGAAAAAACACGTGAAAATCAGTCATAATTAATTTAGCAAAGGAGTGTCTTATAGAAAAAATTTTGTGACAAATATTTAGAAATAAAGGATGCAGAGAAGGAAGCAGACTAGAATCGGGAGAGATGGGAGATGCCTGGAGTGGAGGGGGAATGGAGGCAGCAAAGAGAGATGCAGCAGCAGGGGGAGAAGGTGCTGGACAAGTGGGGGCGGGGTGGTCCACAGTGCCCACTGCCACCCAGCAGTGAAAGAGACTGATGGGGGAAATACCTCTTAGAGTTCAAGGCAGCGTCTTGGAACCGAAGGCCAATTAAAGGGTAGGGCGCTGACCCCATATGCCGGAGGTGGTGGGTTCAAGCCCAGCCCTGGCCAAAAATTGAAAAAAAAAAAAAAAAAGGAAAAGAAAAACATCTCCAAGGTGTAACAAATTTTGAAAGTCCAGTTATAAAACTTTTTGGAGAAAACAGTCATTTGTTACAAAAAGAATAACTTTGAAGTGGTTGGAACATAAAAACAAAGTGTTAAGAAACTAACACATGGGGGGGAAAGTATGCAGTATTTGAAAACAAGCTTCTGGGGAATTTACCAGCATGTGAAGGAGGTACGAAAACACAGCGACTTTGGCTCAGAGCCCTCTCAAGCGTATGATAGGGCTGTGAGCATCTTCTGTGAGATAAATGTGAGATAATTTTTGAGAGTGAGCCTTCCCGTCTTTAGACGCCTCTCCTCCTGAGGACAGAAAGCTTTATTTGCAGCAGTAGGCTCTGGTTCTAAGGCAGGAAGACTCTCCTGCGCACACATTGTTAAGTGGACCATACTTGCCCTTAATAGGAAAAGGTCTCGGTTGTTTTGGAAAGACTGAGGCAGCTCTGGGACGGGAAAGGCTCCCCAGTTGCGAGCCCGGTAACTACAGATTCTTTGTTCTTTAGTCAGTCTCCTGAGCTGGGGCTGGAGGTGGGGACTGTGTCTGTGTGGATGTGTGCGTGTGTGTTCTCACTTCCGTTTCCCCTTTCGAGCAGGCAGTTGAATGAGGACAGAGAGAAAGCCACGGGCCACAGCGTGATGCTTCCCCGCTGCCCTCACCTCTGTCTCCACATCTGGGAAGGCTGCCGCCCAGCTTGGAGAACTGCTTTCACTCAACAGGTAAGTACAAATTTTCCTCCCGTTTTAAGGCTGTACTGAGTGAGGATGATGCTGAGAGAAAAGGAAACAGGTCGGAGAAGAGGAATCAGGCTGCCAAGAAAAGAGAAAAAGCAGGAGGAAAGCTCCCACCTCCCTGACTTGACCCTTAGAAACATGCGTGGTTGCACCTTATCGGACGAGAGGAGCCTTTTGTGTGTGCTTACTCCTCCCTAGTACCAGAGAGGTCATCTTTCTAAGGTCACAAAACATGGGTCCCTTTGATGACTTGAATAAATATCTGGCAATTTTTGACCTTTGTCACCTGAGAAGTTTCTTTCTGTGTCTTACTGAACGCCTTGTTACTGCAGTGTCAATCTAATTCTAACTTGGAAAAGTTCTCAAGGAGAAAGTTTTCCAGTTTCATTGCAAGTCCTCTCCTGGAGTCCACAGCTCCAACTATTGGGAATCCCTAGCCTCGCTGATTTGGCTCTCTGTGGGTCTGAGTGCTTTCCTCGGAAGCTTACAGGGAAGCTGTTGATATAAACTGCAGTGAGACAGACCAGGGTCAGCTGTGAGGGAGGATTTGCACAGTTGGACGGTACCAGGCCAGATTAACCGGGAGGCTCAAGCTAGATCATTACCTGTCAGAACTGGTTTTCAAGCTTCACATCTCAGTGATGGATAGATGGATATGTTGACCGCTCAGTGAGCTACATAACGCTGGGGGCATCAGTGTTGCTCCAACACCCCTTTTCTCAGTGGTAGCCAGGCTGAGCATGCTACCACCTACATGCATTTGGTGGGGGTGGAAAGTCCTCTGCACTGGGGCTCTCCCTTACCCCTGCTGCTTGGCTGAGCTCACCACCAGGTGGAGAAAATGTAGGTCCCCAGGGCAAGATAAGAGAATTCCACAGAAGTGACTCAACAAGATTATGAGGGGTTAGAAGAGATATCCTGGGAATTATCAGTGACTCTACCACAAATGGCTGAGTAGAAAGGGAAGGAAACTTTCTGGACAGTGTTGGACAATGACGAGGACAGGTGCTTGATAGTCAGAGGCTTTCAACGTGTGTGTCCAAATTTCAGACTCAACAGATGCTCAGCTTGAGGGTTTAGAGACAAAGATCTGGTATATTTCTCTTGCAACATGCAGCATTAGTGGGAAGAGAGGAAACCAGGTGTCTTGTCTATCTCCACTGAGAATATTATCAGAAATAACAAGCTGAAGATAGAACAGAAGGATAGGAAGAGACCTAACACAGACACGCTTCTTACTCACGTGCACCCCAAGGAGTCTAGGAACTATTTACAACCATGCTGATATCTTGGTCTCATAACTCTGTTGAGTCTCTGAAAGTGAAGACTGAATCCTGCACTTAAGCATCATGGAGCAGACATGGAAGCCGAGTACAGGTGTTCTCAGGCTAAGGTTTGTGATTTGGATCCTAATAGAGAATGGAAAGGAAATTTGATCTTGGCTTTTATCATGACTCACAAAGCTCGCTGTGGGCTCCGGTAAGAGAAAGAGATCAAGCATGTATTTCCACCTGACAACTGTTTTGTTTTCCACCTAAGAAACAAGACCAAAGTGATGTGTTCCAGTGCCCACTGTCATCCACGCCCTGCCTCACCCAGACCCAGGGCACAATGGCTTCAACACGGGTTTGGGGCGGACAGTAGAGTTTAATCAAATGAGCAAGGCTCAAGAAGAAGAGTTTGTGTAGATACTGAGAGAGAAAAGGGAAAAGAATTTGAAAAAGAGTATTTAAGGAAAAGAGTCTCATTACCATGGAATAGAACTGAAGGATTAAAGATGTGAGTTCACAGAGCTAAGTCAGTGGTCAAGAAATCGTCTCACTCTTCCTGCTATCTCCAGATGAAACCATCTGTAAGCCAACCCAGATGAGCTTCTGTTTCTCATTCATGAGGTCTTTATTGCCCTTCCAAATGAAAACATTTGATGTCTTCCAGCTTTGAGAACACAAGATTATTCTTTTCTAAATGCACAACTTTAATATTTCCTACAACAGGTTACAAGCTGTGCATAAGCAAATGTAAAGAAGAAAGGGAAGGCGAAAAAAGAGGTCTTAGATGTCTTTCAATATTTATTTTAGCAAACTTTTTTGTGAGAGGGAAGATAGGGAAAGGGCAGAGAAATGGAATTCTTCTTATTAATTGGAATTGTTCTTGCTATTCCCGAATTACACCCTCCCTTTTTCCTAAAGTAGGTAATAGAAGTTCCAGAACACTCCCTTAGATCACTGAAGTCTTGGAATGCTTAAATGTTATACTCAGGATAATTTTTGTTCTTATGATTCTGCAGACTGCAGGGACATGAAAGAGGCTTGGAAGCAAAGAAGACATTTCTTATCTATGAAAGAATGGGAGAGCCGGTTATAGGTTGGGGTATAGAGAATAGGGGATGGTCCACCTGGCTTGGGGTGGGGTTTGTCCAGGCCGCAAACACAGAAATGCTAGCCATTGTGGGATTTCCCGCAGCCCCGTGCAATGGCGGCAATGTGCATCTTGTCTGTGAATGCAGTCTCATAGGCCACGTGATGGAAACCTCATTTCCTTTTTTTCTCCTCCCACGCTGCGTCTCACTCGCAGTCCCAATTCTCAGGCACTGTTTGGGGCATAGGTACGATACGGACAGAAGGGAAGAGAGGTGTGTCTGACACAACACATGTCCCTAGGAGAGGCCCAGAGCACTGGCGACAAACCTGTGCTGGGCCTTGGAAACCAAGAGTGGCGAGAGGAAGGCTGTACAAAATGGAGGGGGAAAGCGACATCTGGGACCCAGAACTTGTGAATTTGAGACCCATTTACAACCACTAGTTTCTTTGTGACCCCAGACAAGCCTCTGTCTCTCTTTCTCTCTCTGCTCAACTACAAAATGAATGATTAGATGATCTCTCTGATCCCTTTGGATATTAGACAAGAATGAAGGGTTTTCCTTGCTTAGTTTTCATCTGTTTTTAACAGCAACATCCCTCTTTCACCATCTTTTTTTCCTTCCTTATTCCTTAAAAAGTTCCAACTCTAGTGAACAGCTTAGACTGAGGGCCCATTAGTAGTAATTACACCTTTCATTTATGAAGCCCCTCCCTGATACGTCAGGAAATTCATACACATTATCTGACTACAACCCCCAAACCCTGTTTTGCATAGGAAGAAACTTAGGTACAGAGGAGATGAGGAATTTTACCAAGGACACAGTAAGCAGTGAGCAGACATAGCTGATTCCCAGCAAGGCTTATTCAGATTCCAAGCCCAGGTTCTTTCTATGACTTTCCTTCTTATGAGTTTTAAAATAAAACTCTGGACTTTAAAGAAAAAGAAGCATTGACCATCCTTCCTGGACCCTTTAAGTATCTTAAGGTTGAAGATGCTTCACCATAATGAAGTGTGTGTAGCCAGAGCTGACATTAGCTCATACTTGTGAAAACAGTAATATGTCTATAGTAAATTATGACAAATATCCATTGTTCCAAACCCTCTGAGTGCTTCTCACCAGTCCAGCTCCCTCAGCTCTTCCCACAGGATTCCCCAGATAAGCCCCGAAAATTCAGTGCCTCACCAGCCATGCATGAACATGGCCCAGCCACGGCCAATTGCTCTGTGCTGCCTCATGACCATTGCTAAATGCTCTGAGTGCCAAGCAATGAGAGCATAACAGGCAGGTTTTCTCCTCTCAACTAGAACCTAGATAGGCCCTTGCCAAAAACCACTCTGTAAGTTGAAGGAAAGTTAAACATCACCAAGGTAGAGTCAAGGAGAAACACCATGCTAGCACAAACAAAGCAACTCCTCCTTCACTGCAACTGTCACTAAACCAAGTATATATCACATGGGCCTTACACCACCTCTTTTCTGAATGCAACTGTAAGATGGGGAGTTTATAGAGCAATTAAAATTGAGAATTTACTAAAACAGTCTGTCCTCTTTATCCCTGATTACCTTTACTGCTCACCCTTGGATGTCTCAGGCTATTTTCTTATTCCATTAGTGAAAAGACTATAAAACATGAACTGAGACCAATTTGAGTTTAAATCTTAACACTCCTAAGTCCTAAATATGTACATTTGGACAAGTCACATATCTCTTTGAGCATCGGGAAACAATAATTAGTTCAAAAGTAGTTGCCGTGATTAAGTGGAGTAGTTTACAGGAAGGCTTACTGGGTAAATGTTACAGTCTACATGTCCGTTACTCTGAGCACCTATCACTCTGACTCACCCACGTCAATGTGTAGTAAATCTCTGCCTCCCTCAGCAGAGACCAGAAGTAGGTCATGCTCTCCAAGTACTAATAATGTTTTCTGCTACCACTATGGCTACAGCTTCTGCTGATCATTTTTGTTGGGAGCTATTCATTTCACAGCTTTTAAACAACTCTCTAATCTTAAACCACTAGAGGATATTTTTCTCATCTAACTTGAAGCCTGTCTGCTGTAATTTCTGCTTTTAACTACAACATCCTCAGAGCAAGGAGAATTCTCTCCTACTCTACTAGGTCATAGATTCCAAAACTCCCTGTAGATTGTGGAGAAGGATTTAGGGAATAAACCTTCAGAGAAATGTAGGGAAGAACAAAGGATGAAGGACTGGAAATGGTAGCAGAGGTGTAAAAAAAGGCTTTGGGGTGATGTGAGCAAGAAGTAATATAACGAGTGTGTGTGGAGGGGTTGTTGCATTAGTAAGAAAATTGGAGGAAAAATATACACGGGCTTCAGACTTTCATCCTCATAGAGGATAGATTAAGTGACAGAATACAAACCAGCACCCAGAAAGATGGTGGCCAGATTTCAGAAGAAGCTTTTTACTAAGAAATGAATGAAAACTTGACATGAAAAACTCTGAAAAAATGTGTCGATGGTAGAAGAATTTGATAGTTTAAACTACATAAATCCAGTGAGACTTGGGTGACCCCCATGTCGTACCAACAAAGAACCGGAGAGACTATGCCTCAAGCATTATTCTTCCTCACTAAGAGCTGAACAAAACAGGTACATCAGATCTATGTGGCCACAAGGAGAGGAAGAGCACCTGTCCTATGCCACAGAGTAGTTGGGGATAATAATCTCCAGCACCAAGATGATTCTTGCTCCTCTGCTGGCACGGCATTTGCTGAGCCACTTCTGTTGCAAAGCATGGTGTTGTGTTCTGTGATGGGTTTAGGGGAGAAGGTGCAAGGAGAGTCATGATAACGGGAGAGACAGCTGTTTACTTTATTGTTGGACACGTGGAGGCGTGTGATAGCTACTAGAGATGGGTCAGAGAAAGGAGACGACTCGAGCAGGCCTTTACAGGGCAGATAGAATTCATTTGGGTAGAAAGGAAGATGGGTGAAACTGGGCAAGCTGAAGCAAGAATAACATCCCAAGCAGTGCTGGGGGCCAATGAGCAATATCCACCTGGCTCTCTCTCACGTGGGTCCTTATCAGCCTCCCTCGTTCAATCTCACCTCTTTCCTGGATCAGTGAAGCCTGCAAATCTAGGAACCCAGTATGTCAGTGTTAATCTGAAAGGCAACTTGCTAAGTGGGAAGTAACTCTGGAGACCACTGCACTGTCTCCTGATTTTTATGGGGAAAACTATTTAAATACATTTTGTTATAAGTACTATTCCCATGCCTATTTCAAACTCAGCTAAAACATATAAAAATAGCCAGGTATGATGGCTCACACCTGTCATCCTAGCACTCTGGGAGGCCAAGGTGGATGGATCACTTGAGCTCAGCAATTCAAGACCCACCTAGGCAAGAATGAGTCCTCATCTCTACTAAAAATAGAAAAATTAGCCAGGCACTGTGGCAGGTGCCTGTATTTCCAGCTACTCAGGAGGCTGAGGCAGAAGGATTGCTTGTGCCCATGAATTTGAGGTTGCTGTGAGCTAGGCTGATGCCACAACACTGTAGCCTGAGCAACAGGGTGAGACTGTGTCTCAAAAAGATAACAATTATTAATTAAAATAAAATAAAATGTATAAAAATAAATTCATAAATATTCGTATTGAAGGTAAATTTATAGAACATTGAGTCCAACCAATTCATTTTCTAAAGGATGAAACTGAGGCCCAGATTAAAAAACAAACAAACAAACAAACAAACAAACAAAAAACCTATTGATTTGCCAAAAGTCAATTCACTAGACAAAAGGTTTGGAAAATACCCAGTCTTATGATTTCTAGGCAGTGCTCTTCTCACTGCACCAAGCTCTAATGCGTTGGAGGCCTGTGTTTCCATGAAACTTAAGGAAACATCTCCAAGTCTTTCTACTGAAGGAACCTCAGACACACATGCGGCTATCTTGACATCGGCGTGCACCCGCCCTGCAGTTCTCTCTAACGCCGCTCAGCCACCCATGTGATTGTCTGATAGTCATTTGCCACTTCCTGCACATTTCCACAAAAGATACCCAGCAGTACAGCTTCCCTCCATCGCTACTAAGCAGAATTTCTTTCCCTCCCTGCCTCCTGGTATCGCTGTCCCTACAGTATTCCCACACAACACCGCACAGAAGGTCTTTACAACTTAAGTGAGGCAGAAGTTGGGGAAAATTCATTTCTTCAATTCCCCATACTTGAAATCGTAGTTGCTTTTTTTTCTTTTTCTTTTTCTCTTTCTTTTTCCTTATCCTTTCCTTTTTCTTTTTCAAGACAAGGTCTCGCCCAGACTAGAGTGCAGTGGTGTCATCATAGCTCACTGCAAACAAACTCCTGAGCTCAAGCCATCCTCCTGCCGGAGCCTCCCAGAATGCTGGGATTACAGACGAGAGCCCCTGTGCCAGGCTCCGCTGTTGCTTTCTTCAGATTGCTCAACAAATGGCTGTCATTCTCGGTGAACACTGCCCCGGTCTAGCCTGCTTGTTGACACAACTATACCAGCCATTTATTTGCACGCTTTCTTCAGAGGCCTTGAAGCACAAAGGACTCTGTTTTTATAGTCCTTTTCCTTTAAGAATTTACATCAAATCAAAAGTCTGAACCTGGCACATAGAGACAGTGTATAGGAACAGTCAAGGAACTACAGCTTCTGTTCTCAGTTATAGGAGTTTCTAGAGTAGAAACAAATCATAGAATAACTCTCTCTTCTCCAATTTTCAACCCCAAACATTTTTACTTGCTTAGTAAGCACGTACTTACATGCTTATCACCACAGTGATCAGGCCGAGCCCCCTGCATGTATCCATCTCGGATGACTCTGGAAGGCACTGGGCTCCCAGGAGTAACAGTCACCTACTAGGCATTCACTGATTTAGAAATAAGCATTTGTTAAGTGATCGTAATTGTTAGGTTTTGTTTCAGGCCTTAGAAACACAGCAGTGAACATATCCAGGCAAAAATCTCTGTCCTCTTGGCGCTTATAGTCTCATCATCTATGAACAATACAAACAAAGTAAATAAAATATAAAGTATATTAGTGATAAGAACTTAGAAGAAAAAGTCGAGCAGGGAAGAAGCTCAGTGAAAGGGGTGTGGGCAGGCTGCAGAAGCCAGGCCTGGCTTCAAGGAGAAAGTTGATGAAGAGCTCGAAAGTGTGGCAAAGTCTGAAGGAGAGGAGGCGACAAGAGTCAGGGAAGAATATGAGAAAACCTGAGGCTAGAAAGGAGGTAAGCATTTTGGGGAAATGGAGAGGAAGTTAGCCTACATGGCTCTGATACAGTTTCAAGGTCGTGGGAGGAATATAAGTAGCTTCATACCACAGAGGACGGCGAAACCCTCTCCATCTCGATTAGTGAGATTCTGGCGCTGTGCTAGGCATTACAGGGATCCAGCCCCACGACGGTGTATCCAGAAGGCCATAGTACTAAACGCATCAAATTTAGGGCTGTAATGTCCTCAACTGGCAAACTGAGACCAGAGAAAGTGACTGAATTGTCCAAGGTTAGACCATTAAGAAGGACAGAGTCAAGTGTGGAAATCGATATTCTCTCTCCCATTTCCCCCTTCTCCCTCCCTCCCTCTCTTCCTTCCTTTCTTTCTTTGAGTTCTCCTGCCCTCCTGCCCTCCTGCCTTCCTTTCGGTTCTCCTAATCCCCTGAAATGCTCTTGTGAGGTGCAGATTCCTTGTGATTTAGTTGCGGTCCATTTCCCTTGGGAATTAAAGACACTAGGCAAGTCAGCCTCAATATTTTCTTCTCTGGGCTGACCAGCACTAACCTGTGAAATAGGAGCACGGGACCAGGTAAACACACATTGAGGCACTGTAGCTGCTTCTCCTATGTTCTTTCTAGTGGCAGCTGCATCCTCCCTTTATGCTGTCACAAGGGCTCTACCCAAAGGACAGGAAGTCATTCTGCTACCCGTCTTTGCGAATTCTTTACGACACAGCTTAATTTAGTGATTTAATTCCCCCGAAGGGAACAGGCAGTGAACAAAGGGCCAGGTCCCAAGGTTAACAAGCAAGTCTCATAATGTTAACTGCTGTCTCGCCTGGGAGAAAAATATGTCTCCGACTGCACCTAAAGCATAAGAATTCAGATCAGGCAACAGTAAATACGTATTGCTTTTCTGGGATGTTTTATCTGTGGCAAGCAGAGGCATCTGAAACAATTTTATTGCCCTAGGAATGCATTTTATGTTCAGGACGTTCTTTTTAAAAATAGCTGTTTTAGTGCCTAAATTGTCGAATGCCTCACTAACGGTTTTGTTTTTAAGTGTTGGAAGAAGAGAAGTCTCTGGAAACTGGCACTTTCTTCTTTATTTTCTTGTTATGTTCCCTTACTCCAACACTTAAAAGTGCAGCTCTGAAGATGAAGTCCCTTCAGAGGGAGGGAGGGAAAAGACAGCGAGTGTCCTGGTCCCACTGCTGCTTTGTGTGCAGGGGGTGCGGGTGACGGGCAGAAAGAGGTAGCAGGACAGAGCAGGAGCAAGGAGCACACAGTATCCTCCAGCCTTTCAAGCTCTGTCTGGACAGTTGAATCATTCCTCCCCGCCTTTCATCTCTTTGAATTTGTACCTGGCATGTGCCTAGTTCCCTCATCGTGTACTTTTGGGAAGAATACTGGGTGTGGTGCAAGTAGTGCCTAATGAAATGTAAATCTATAGGATCAGCAGTTGCATTGATGAAGTCAGGAATTAACTCCAAATTATATAAAAACATAAGTTCACAAATCACAAAGGATCATCTTGAAGGTGCTGGCTGCTAATTGCTCAAGGCAGTTACTCCTTATTTTTATAATACCGTAAGATGTTTTTTTCCCTGAGACAATCTATGTGGATCCCTAATGCATAAAACAGGAAACAAAGCGAATCAAGACAAAAAACAAACAAACGAACCTAACATCACCATAACTGATGTGTCATCCCAATTGTGGGACCTCAGAAAGGCTGGATGACTGTTGAGACCCTAAACCTTTTCATATTATCTCGCTGAGGACAAAATAAAGTGAATTTCATAAATTATGAAGACATCGTACTCACAATGGAAGATACTGGGAGAGAAAATCCTTAAGGATTAAAGAGAAATGTTTTCTATTATAGCATTTCAGCGACCATGAGAAGTAGAGATTCTTTAAATCAGAAGAGCTCGCTCAGTGCCCCTTAAAGCATGTTATGTTTGAAGCTTTTGGACTTACTAATTTTAAAGACTTTCCTCGGTATTTTGACTTTGCAGAGCATCATTCCTTTGGGGGAGTAGCAGGGAGCAGATGGGAGATGGCTGGGCATCTCCTCCTTGCTCCTGAGTGGGAGGTCAAGCTCCTGTGTGCCAGGACAAGAAGACTCAGTAGGGGTGGGGGTGTAGCCCTGAGCATGGTGGTTCTGAGCAGAGGATGAGGGAGAATCAATCATTTTGTTTCAACCCTCAGAACAGCATTACTCCAGGAGGCCCTGAAGTCTGAGCTAGGGCCATGGAGGGTTCTGTGCTCAGCCCCACATCCTGGGAGAAACGACGGGCCTGGCTCCGTCAGAGCCGGAACTGGCAGACCCAGGTGCTGGAGGAGGAGGCCGCAGCCGCCTTGCAGGATGCCACCGATCCCGAGCCTTCCAGCCTGGATGATGTTTTTCAAGAAGGTAAGAGACCCTTAGGCATCAGACAGACATCTGCATCATCTTGTGGGACACTGGGACAGCAGGCACAGGTCTGCAGAGTGTGGACAGAGGGGCCATCGTCTAGGGTGGGCCCCCAGTGAGGCCCGTTTTGACAGGTTTAAATGCCTTTCCTGAAAGACACGAAAGTAATGCAGGATATGAACTATGTGAGAAAGAGACAGGCCTATGATTAAGACAAAGAAAGGGACATGTTTTTGCACCATCCTGAGAAGCTTCTGTGAGAACCTTAGGCTAGGGATTGACTCTCTGTGAATGCTTCAGGGCGTTTCTATTCTGTCTTGTCAAAAGACTGTCCTCAAGCCTGATGCCTGGACTCTGGCCACAACACTGTCACTTACAAGCCACATGACCTTTGAGAAGTCACTTGCCTCTCCAAGATGCACGCATGCAATTAGAGGGGAGGAAACTTCCCTTCACTCTTCTCAGAGCTTCTTTGAAATTCAAATGAGACCTAGGACATAGGAGAAAAACAAAAATTCTAATAAAAATAAACCCATCATTGTTTATGCGGTAGGTAACAAAAAGCACAAACACAAGATTGTGCTTTTGTCTTTTTTTAAGAAGGATCTATCCCATCCTCAAAACTTAGGGATGAGAGCAAGGGCCTGATACTTTGCAGGGTTCTGGGAGGAAGGGAGAGGAAGGACAGAGCGAGAAGAAATAGCTACTCTTCTTATATATGGGTATATTGCTCTTAAGGAAAAGCTCTATGAGGAAAGACAGATGCATAGGGCACCTTATATAAATGACACCTTTGTTGCAGGGAGGCAGTCTGGTTTCCTTCAGTTCTCATGGTGATCTGGTGTCTGACTTTTCTAGGGAATCCAATCAATAAGATTGAAGACTGGCTGCAGGACTGTGGGTAAGTGCTGGACAGACAATGAGATGGGGTGTGGCTGATGGACGGATATGCTAACAGGCACAGATCCTGACAATTCAGATTCAGAGATCCAGGGAACCAGGCTTGAATTAGGCCTGGTTAGAAATGAGTGCAGGCACAGTGGCTGACGTCTGTAATCCTAGCAGTCTTGGAGACCAAGGCAGGAGGATCACTTGAGCTCAGGAGTTCAAGACCAGCTTGAGCAAGAGCAAGATCCTGTCTCTACTAAAAATAGAAAAATTTGCCAGGCATTGTAATGGGCACCTGCAGTGCCAGCTACTTGGGAGGCCAAGGCTGGAAGATTGTTAGAACCCAGAAGACTGAGGATGCTGTGAGCTAGGCTGATACCACGGCACTCTAGCCTAGGCAAGACTGAGACTCTGTCTCAAAAACAAAAACAAAAAACCTCCTTAGAAGTGGGGTTGAGATGGTGGTTGGCAGGGGCATTGGAGGTGTCTGGGGTGGGCTGGTAATCAGAGTTGTGAATCAAGTGCAAGTTGGAACTCAGGCTAAGTCAGACTGGAGGTCTGCAAATACAGGCTGGATCTGGTCTGAATCTAAGAATGAGTGGAAATCCACATCTGTGGGGCTTGGTGGCTGGGCTCAGTTCCAGATGCGATCTATCTGCTGCTTTCTCCTTTGTACTGGAGTCTTTCTTATGTCCTATAACAAAAGGAGAGGAGTTTGAAACCTGACCATTCTTACTAAAGTGTGATTTATCACTGGGTTTATTTCTACTACAGAACCCATGTGGGGTCAAGGTTTATCAGTCATTCCAGGCAGTGGAGGACTGAAGCAGGCACTTTAAGGCACAGTGTCATCTCTCTCCTCAGAAACACTTTAAATTACGAGACCCCACATCACCAGTGTATGCCATTTTAGGCTCAGTCTTCCCAGACACAAAGGAAAGTTTCTGTGACCTAGTTAAGCCTAATTGTTTGTGTAATAATGAATTTTCAGAAGGTATAGCTCCTGCCTGCTCCTTATTTTCCCTTTAGGAATGTCTCAAGCTTTATATATTCTTTAATCTAAACTCATTTATTAACTGTCATAAATAAGTCCATTCTTGCTTATTTGGTAGGGAATAAACAGCACTGAATAATACCAGTTTGTTTATTTCAGCTCTGCCCAGGAAGGCAATGCCAGGAAGGATTGATTTTGTATTTGTTTTCATTGTTTACAAAATATAGTGTCCTAATCTTATTTACCATTCATTGACTTCAAAGTCAATAGGAGGTCCTCAAAATACAGAAAGAAAAGGTTGGAGGTAACAGAAATATTTGCAGGTTTTGGTGAGAAACCTAACCTGAGAACTTTCCTAGAATTTAAAATGCTTCACCAGACATGTACAGGAAAAAGACTGGCTCGGTTAATGTCTTTATCTCATTAATCACTCTGGAGTCTTACCAATTCACATCAACAATTACTAATTGTGCATTTGCTGTTTAAAAGATGCCAAGTAAGTTAAAATATGCTTCTTGACTACAAACATACAACATTCTAGTGGAAAAAGAATAAATTCACAGATGAAAGGTGTGGGCAGCAGCACCCAGAGACAAGACCAGAGCTAAGATGTCCAGGCCAGGTTTATTGAAAGGGACAGTGACTGGCCTGAACAGTGCTAAGAGGGCATCTGTGTCCAGAGGCAGTTAGAGATCCCTTTTATGTGGGGCCATGGAGGGATGGACAAATTCCATAACTTGTCCAGAGGGCTTTGGTGAGTTAGGGTTCTTTGGCATAAAAGTTGGGGGTAGGAATAATTAGGTTGTCTCTCTTGTCTTAGGAGGAGAGAGGGAGGAGAGAAGGTGGGGTTCGTGTAGGGCTGTGTTAGGCCCCTCAACATTCCCAACTCCCAATAAAAGGGGTGATGAGGACAACGGCCAGTCTTCTGAAACTCCTTCTGGCTGAACAAGGTCATTGTTGTCCTCAGTAGGATGAGTCAGGTGTTGGGAGAACTGTGCAGGTTTGGAATACATAGGGGGAAGGTTTGGGAAGTACTAGAAATTGGTTGGCAACTTCAGCTGACATCTTTTTTATCCCATCTTGAATAAATGAGGACAGGAACTGGATGATACAAGGGTGAGTGAAGGCACCCAGAGACGAGCCTGAAGCCCTTACTGTTCGGGCCACATTTACTGAAAGGGGAGTGACCTGCCTGAGCAGCACTAAGCTGGTGTCTGCCTCTGAGGATGGTTAGAGACCCTTTTTATGTGGGGCCATAGAGGGTGGGCAAATTTCACAGCTTGCCCAGAGGACCTTGGTGAGTCAAGGTCTTTGGCACAAATCAGGGGTGGGGCTAACTAGCTCCTTTGTGTCTTTGTCTTAGGAGGAAAGGAGAACGGTGAGGAGAAGGAAGAGGAGGAGGAAAGGGAAGAGTTTATGTGCGGCTGCATTAGGCCCCCCCAACAATAGAAATATAAGATTATAATCTCTAGAAATCACCTTTCCTGTCCATGCTCTGGATTGAAACTTATGCTGAAAAGGTGGGAGAGTGAGTGGAAAGAGCCAAGATTTGAGCCTAATTCTTGTTCTACCACCTATGTAATCAACTATAAGCAAATAATTGAAATTCGTTCCATCACAGACTCCTGATTTATAAAGCAGAAGACTAGAATAATAAAGCTTCCAAATGTCTTGTGAAGTTGAAATGAGATGGTATGTGAGCACGTGCATTATGCTCTGTAACAATGTGTGAGTAGTAAGGTTTGTAAGGGAGCTTTATGCCTACTTACAATTATACAAAAAAAGTCTACCTATCTGCCTATCTACTTTATTTGTCAGAAAAAAACGCAAGGCCAGAAATGATACACACCAGCTCTTGGATAGTGGTTACCTCTAGGAAGGAAAATGGCAGGAAAGAATGTTGTCAAAGCTCCAAGGGGGTTGCAGCCTCGGTCCAGTTGCTCATCCCATAAAGATTCAACTATTGAGAACAAAGATTGCCAAGGAAGAAAGGAATTTTTGATACAACAAATATCTCATCTTTTGGGGAAAACAAGAGTGGCTGCCTCAGATAGAGTATATATCTCTGAGTAAGGGAGATGAAGGCCTTTTAAAGGAGGGCTCATGTTGTGCCTTGGACAAGGTTGTGGTGTAAGTAACAAGGTCTTACGTGCACTGGGGGCATGTTGTAGGGAATGGTGAATCTAGATTGATTTAGGAATTCTGCGTAGGGGATTTCAGAATCTCATGTCCTTTGTCTTGCAGAAATCCCACCATTTCTTAGAAACAACTCAAAAGTTGAAATAGTTAAATAAGGGAGAGGATTATAAGAAATATATAGGGGTCATTGAAATTTGTTCATGGGGCCATTTACAAGAATGTGAGTAAAATAAGATGTTAGTTTTATCTTTAATGTTTTATTTATTTATTATTTTATATTACCTATTATTTAATATTTTCTTTCCTTCTGAAGAAAATATGGCAAAATGTTTGCATGTTAAAAAGTGATAGGTTCAAGGTATCTGCTATATTTTACTTACCTGTGTTTTGAAAAAAGTTTAAAGTATTTAAACTTCAAAAAGGTTATTAGAAACTTGCCCTTTGGAAAGGGAATTGTTAGATTAAGAAAATATTTCCTATTTTCTAGTTCTCTCTAATAAATATACAATACTTTTTGATGACATGGGGAAACCAGAAAAAATGTTAAAGGATACTGACGGTGATGGACAACAGAATACACTTGACTTTTGATAACAGATAATGAATAAGGTAGAGGAAGACAATGCATTCGAAGTATGACATGCTGAGTTACCTCAGTCTTTGATTCTTAGCCTTCCAGGACCATAGAGGAAAGAGAATGAACGAAGAATCCACTTACTGGTCAGCAGTCCACTTGTTGCCAGGTGCCCCAAGAAGCACTTTTCGAATTTCATTTAAAGACTATACAGTTTTCATTTTCTTTATGATGTCAAATACCTTCTAGCATCAAGAAGGTTTTCTTAAAAAAGAAAAGAAGAAGAAGAAGGCTTTTTTTTTTTCTGACAAGATGTCTGAGAAAGTTCACCAACATCTGGGGCAATTTAATGTTACTATCTCTCAGTATCTATTCTGTGGGAGGCTTAGATTGTCCTGTTTCTTTTTTCCCCTTACTCTCTCAGGGGATTTTCTGGGGGCATGAATATGTTCCTCCTAAACCATCAGAGGTACTGACTTGGGAGCCCTAATGTCATCTACGTGCCCTTCAGCTTAAATGTCTACAAGCAGGCTTCAGTGGGAAATGCTAGAAGCACCTAAAAATCTCCACATGCTGCTTCTCACAATCACACACACATACACAATCTATAACTTGGGTATACAGGAGAAACAACACCTTAGCTCTTTTGTTTCAGACTCAAAATAAAGCTTGGGGCCCTTTCCGTGTATAAGAGGAGAAAGGGAACAGCTGATCTAGTTGCTAGTCATGGAGTCTATGGCCAATGCAATAACCCGGGAAAGGCCTGGGACTTGGGTGACAACCATGAAGTGTCAGATCTTCATACCCAGTGAGAGGGCATCAGCAGATGTGTCCGTCCTGCTGCAGGAGCTCCCGCATACCCAGAGAAATACCTACCACCCCAAGGCTCAGCCTGGGCCAATCTTCCAAAAAGAAAATAGAAGTACTAGCAGGGCACAAGCAGAAAAGAAAAATATAGAAGGAGCACCTGATAAAAATTTGTATCTAATTAATAGCAGTGAATTTGTTTTACTTTGGACAAATCAGGAATTTTATCAGTGATTTTTTTTTATCGGTGATGTTTTTAGTGTAAATTTTATTTTAGTGTAGCATACACATTGGCAGAATTTTCCTTCTCAAAATAAATTGTATGTAAGCATAAACTGCTCGCTGAAAAATGAGTATTAAATACAGAGTTCAATGAATTTTCACAAAGAGAATAAACCCATGAAACTGAAGCAGATCATTACCAGTGCTCCCAGTCCCCATGAAAAGCTTTTTCACAGAATACCTGTTGTACTTGTTTTGGACAGAGAAAGTTTATTCCTTTTTTAAAAACAGTGTTGTCTCTCTCACTACCATTTATGCTGATTTCCGTTTGTTCTCTGGTGGAGATGGTAAATGTTTGATAAGACCATATCTCAAAATGTAAGACTATCTCTAAAAAGAATGCAATTTCTGCTGTTTCCTAAAAGACATGATATTCAGCAGGAACATGATTCAGAGAGAAGAAAGGAGATGTGGGTAGATAAGGTGACCTCCTAAAGTTTGTACGAAAACCTAAATGTTTCAAAATGATGACACCCATACACCTGTTTCTATAAATGTCTTTCTCCAGTTGTGCTTCTGTGTTCTTTCTTTTCTGCTTTACATAAAGACTAAAGAATCATTGCTAAGCTGATTTTAGAAGATGTGTCCAGGATAGCAGTGGCACAATTTAAAATATAGCACATTCCACTCCCAACTCCCTTGGTGATTTGTATCAATTTCTCTGTGAAGTAACCACTCTCTTAGTTTTCACCAGTATGTGAGCAAGTTAGATACTACTCACTTGCATTGGAAAATGATATGAACATGTGGTAGATATCTGATGAAAACCCCTTTGGAAAATGTCGTGACTTTGATCTATAAAATTGTCTTGGGGATTTAGATATTCTGCAGAAGGACTCTCTGAGGAAGCAGGACGGTCAATCTACAACGGTGAGTAGAGTTTCTAGAACAGGGGTCCTCAAACTACGGCCTGCGGGCCACATGCGTTGGTGTAAATTGCACTTGTTCCCGTTTTGTTTTTTACTTCAAAATAAGATATGTGCAGTGTGCATAGGAATTTGTTCATAGTTTTTCTTAAAAACTATAGTCTGGCCCTCCAATGGTCCGAGGAACAGAGAATTGGCCCCCTATTTAAAAAGTTTGAGGACGCCTGTTCTAGCACGATACAACTGTGCATGTGTATAAGAGTTTATGCACCTGCGTGAGAATATGCATGCATCAGAGTTCTTGAGTGCTTTGAAACTGTCTGCAAAACACCCTTTAGTGGTCAAAGGCCACCCAGAAAATCCAGAAGGAAAGTGGGAGCTCAGAGCCCACAGGCTAACAAATACTCCAAAGGTTACCTTCCACTAGGGACTGCTCAGCTAACAACCACTGCTATGAGAACAGAACATTATCAAATGTTTGTGTTGGTATGTGTGTATTTATGGCAGTTCACTATTTGGTAGGGATCATATACATGACTAGGTAACATGGGGCATGGGGCAGGTTGGCTATTGGTGAATGTGATATATGTGTGATTCTGAAAATATAAATGTGATTTCTGAGGTACTATATAGTTGGGGTTAGTTTTGCAAACCTGAATATCTAGTAAGATTGTGTAGTTGTTCAAGGTTATGTGTAGATGTTCATGTTTGCAGGGGTGTGTGCATGTACATGTGTATGTTCCACTCTGATTTCCTGTGACCTTCACCTGATCATTTGACAGACTGCTCCAGCCATGGGACCAGCTTTGACGATGACTTGACCCTTGGAGCAGAGGGTAAGCAGCACAGCTCTCTAAGGCTGGGCTGAGGGACGGGCCTGTGCATTTGATGAATTAGAATAGGAAGAAAAATGGAAACCTTAAAAAGAAACAGCCCAGCCCTAGGATTTTATCTATTGGGAAAGAGAAGTCTCATGATCTAATATAAAACACAGAAAGCATCACATGCCTAGAAACGCTTTCTCAACAACCTGCAGTGATCCATGATTCACCATTGGAATTTTCCTTTAGCCCCTGGGAAGATGATAACATATAAAATCACTGTAACATCTTCCCAGACATCTTTGAGGCTGTTTTCTGTATAAAAAACCCAAAGAAGTCAGAGTACCGGGTGTAAAGAGAGAGATCACACAGCAAGAGGATAAGGCCTTCAGTAAGGATGGAGGCCCAGTGACAAACCAGTGTCCCCTGGGGCTATAAAGATGGTGGTATGACAGCAGCACGGCCTGAAGGGCCGAATGACTCTATCCTTTCAGGATGGAGGAGCTCTTGCTAGGTCAAAAGTTCAGAGCTCAAGGCCAGTTGTTCTCTATCATGTCTGTCCCTACTCCAGGGCTGTGCTTGGTAATCCTGAAACCCCATTTAAGAGCAGAATTCATGGGGAGTTCAGATAGCCTATGGCAGTGGCAGAAGAAAATAAGAGGAGGCTGAGTTTTCAGTTCAGAGGAGCAAGTCCAGTGATTTTCATTTTCTCTTCTAACTTCCACTTTGTCTTTCTGTACCTTATCCAGCCACACTGCTGGCCGCCAATGGCAAACTCTTCTCCAGGTAAGTGTTAGGTTCAGCCAGGCTGAATGATGTCTTCTTTCAGAGTGAAGTGGGGTAGGCTTTAGAGCTAAAGAGATGAAAAACAAAGAGCCGAAGACTCACAATAGTGAAATTTTCCAACCAGTAATGAGGCCATAGACCAGCGGTTCTCATTCTGTGGGTCGTGACCCCTTTGTAACAACAAAAATACATCGCGGCATTAGGAAGGTTAAGAACCACTGGTGTAGACTGTGTTTCCTCTGTAGGTGGTTCAAAGGTACCAGCTGAGGCTGAATATGCCCAGCAGGGATGCCCTGAAGTGAGGGTGCAGACTGGGGAAAGATTTGTATGACAGCTGCTTTGATCTCTACAGGAATTTCCTAGAGACAGCAAGGCCTTGTCAGCTACTTGATCTTGGCTGTAGTTTGGCTTCCAGCAGCATGACTGGGGGAACCAACAAGACTAGTTCAAGGTAGGTGCTGATTTTGGCTATGTGGGAGGGTGAAGAAGATGAGAGACAAAGGAGAGTGGAACTATGAGCTGGTGATGTGTTCCTATAGTGTCCTAGCTACCTGGGAGGCTGAGGCAGAAGGATCTCCTGAGCCCAGGAGTTCAAGGTTGTGGGGCACTACGATCATGCCTGTGAATAGCCAATGAACTCAAGGCTGGACAACATACTAAGACCTTATCTCTAAAAGGAGAAGGAGGAAGAGTGGAAGACATAGAGGAATTCTCTCTGAGCTGAATGCTATATATAAAACATAAGTGTCCCCTTCCACTGGACCTTGCACCCAAGAGATGTGGTACTTGGATCCATCATAGTGCTTGGGTTCACAGTATGTGCTCAACAAACAATGTGTTAATAAGTTGACTAATTTGTTAAATGAAGCAATATTAATTAAAATATTAATTCATTAGACAATTTTATATTCCCTATGTAGGCCAGACAATGTCTCCATGGAATTTGAAAAGATGAAGCAGAAAAATAGCTTCCTTCCAGGAGCTCAAAAATTCAGTAGTGTGGACTACTGGCAATCAGCTGGCAAGTTGCAATGCACCTTGCAGAAGCATAAGTCTTTGCATATGCAAATAACTCAAAAAGAAAATAAAAAGTGGTGAAAACTAATGTGGTATATCAAAAAAGAGTCAAAATTTGAATTTGAGACCTGGTTCTAAGACTTAAATTTTGTCACATCACTATGTTTACTAATCTTTCCTCACTGAGCCTTAACCCTAGCAATGCCTCAGTTCAATTAAACCAGAATGTCTGGAGATGAAATATTCAGATATCTGCCTTTTTAAAAGTCCCCAAATCCTATTAGGACATGCAACCATGGTTGAGAACCACTGAACCAGTCTTATGCCCACAATTCACAGATGGGAAAACTCAGGACTGTGGAGATAAAATGGGCACCTAACTGGCAAACACAAGAAATAGTTGTGTTTCTTGGTTGCCCAACCATTAATTAAACAAAATGGTACCTATTTGGAACAAAAAGCCAGGCATTTTTTCTGAAGAGCATGACAGTGATTATCCAAAGTCTCAAATAATCCACAGTTTCCCTTAGCTCCTCTGTTTAAAATGAGACATTAAACTCTAGTTTGGTGGTACTCAGATTCAGATGTAGATACAGGTAAGTGCTATCCTGAGAGAGAGAAAGAGAGAAAATGCAACCTTCTGTGACACCGGGCTTTTGTCCTGAAAATAATGCTACAAAGGGATGTACCTGTCAAAACCAGATTTTTGAATGTACTTGTTGATTCATTTTTACCTTTAGGGAGAGAATAACAATTTTTACCTTCAGGGTTCTCTGTTCCTCACACAGCCACTGCCTTGTTTTCCCACATAAGCACAAGTCAGCTGACAAGTTGCAGTGTACCTGTCAGAAGCCAGAGAGATCATAGCAAATGCATGTGGGAACCAGATAGTTAATGCAATCACAAAATTTCTTTGCATCTGTACTGCTTTTCATCTTTCAAAGCCCTTTTATATTTGCTTAAATTTTAATTCATTGGCAATAAGTTATTCAAAGTACTTGGCCTCAATTTTTATGACTCAAGCTGGATTGTAATTCCCATGTTTCAGTGAGAGAATTTAGGTTCAAAGAAATGAAAGCTTTTCTCAAAAACTTCACAGTGGAAGATAGAGAAATGGCCAGAAAGGAATTTCAAGCTCTTGATAGTCGAATAGATATTCCATAATACCGTGTGCCTCAAAGTTGCTACCTGTTCATGTAAACTCCCTCTTTTCAGCATCTCGGAGATTCTGGACAAGGTGCAAGAAGATGCAGAAGATGTCCTCTTCAGTCTGGGCTTTGGCCAAGAGGACCACAAAGACACTTCTCGGATCCCTGCCCGATTTTTCACCACCCCGTCTCAGGCCAAGGGCATAGATTTCCAGCTCTTCCTGAAGGCTCAAGTGCGAAGGATTGAGATGGAGGACCCCTGTCTCATGCTGGCCAGTGAGTGTTCCCACAGACAACCCTCTCATCTCCCCCAGCTCTGGACTGTCACGACAGGGTTCAATGGCTACCCATCCCACTTTCTCTCGGTAGCATCACTTGACCTGTTGTCTCTTGTGGTCTATTTCCTCCTACATTGTCTTCAATGAAGATGGAGAACTGTGATGTCTGCTTCTTTCTCTTGAAGAAACAGCCTTTAAGAAGTCTCAGACCTGGGCAGCGCCAGTGGCTCAGCGAGTAGGACACTGGCCCCATATACCGAAGGTGGCAGGTTCAAACCCAGCCTCGGCCGAACTGCAAAAAAACAGAAAAATAGCCGGGCGGGGTTGCAGGTGCCTGTAGTCCCAGCTACCCGGGAGGCTGAGGCAAGAGAATTGCCTAAGCCCAGGATTTGGAGGTTGCTGTGAGCTATGTGATGCCAGGGCACTCTACCAAAGGCGATAAAGTGAGACTCTGTCTCTACAAAAAAAAAAAAAAAAAGTCTCAGACCTATTATTTCCTTTAAGTCTTCTCCCCTTTAGCTGAATCAAATCAGCACACTGTCTTTAAATCTTACCCCTGTTTTCTGTTTCCAAGTTGGAATATCTATTCAGGATGGGGAGTAAAGAAGTCAAAAAGGTCAAGAGAGGGGTGTCTAGGTGTCCGAAGTCTAAATGAGAGAAACACTAGTGGGGAAATGGGCAGCTTTTCTCTGAATTTTGAGCTTTGGGGAGACTTCTGAAGGGGGATATCTAAAAGATAATTTGCTGATGATCCCCAGACTCACCATCTTCAACCCTTGTACCCAGGCAGGTTTAAGCAGGTACAGACACTGGCTGTCACTGCAGATGCCTTCTTCTGTCTCTACTCCTATGTGTCAAAGACACCTGTGCAAAAGTTCACACCATCCCACATGTTCTGGAATTGCAATCCAACTGATGTGCCATCCATCAGGATTCTGGCCCCAGATCCTGAACCCTTCTCACCCAGAGAGCGTCTCCGGAAAGCCATCTCTAAGATGTGCCTATACACGTGCCCCCGAGGTCAGTCATCACCACCCTACAACACTCCCCTAAGGAACAGTTTGGACCAAGTGGTATGGGAAGTAATGGACAGAGTGAGAGGTGAGAAGCTGGGCCTCCAGCAAGACTCTGAGTTTGGGCAAAGCCAACAAGAAGACCCTGTGCCCCCTATTGCGGGTACAAGGCTTCCCACTTCTCCCTGTCCATGTGCCCTCTGCTCTAAAGAGGAAACACAGAAGGGGCTGTCCACAGTGCTAACATCAACACAAACCCTGGATTTTAACTCCAAGATACCCTGTTACGTACATTCTCTGCCCAGAACAGATCCACAGTGGACCACAGACCCTGCACAGGTGAGGCGAGAGCTGTGGAGTCTACAGGCCACCAACAAGGAAGCCCATTCAGCCAAGGAGGAGACTTTCTGGAAAAGAAAGAGCAAAGCAAGGAAGAGCCTGTTTCAGAAGAATCCCCTGGGCAGGAAAATTAAGTCATTGGACTTGCCCTTCACCTGGCAGGACTGGAAGCAGAGCATAGACAGACAGGAACTGCATCAGTCTTTAACCCAACAGCTACAGGACACTTTTGACTTGGAGGAGGTGAGTGGGTTGGAAGTGACAGAAAGACTAGCAGAAAAGCTGTAGATTCTTGCCCAGAGGATGAAGAGTTAGGACCATTGGGCAAAGGAAATCCAGGTTCCTTGTCCTCACAAGATATGTCACTTTTTGAAATAAATTCAAAAACTTTTGGCAGTGGATTGATACAGAGGCAGAAAGAGATCTGAGCCTACTCTCTTAAAAGCAGCCAGGTTTTCAGAACTGCTTTTGTAATACTTATCTGATCTGTTCTCTCCATTGAGTTCTCATTAAGCACACCGGCCCTTACTATTTGCAGGCATCCTCAAAAGAATGCAAATGGAAGTCAGTTTTGCGCACAGTTAAAGGCTATTAAATAAAATATTTTTTCCAACCTTGATATATATGTAATCTTAAGGACCTAGAAGTCAGGTTCCATGTAGAATTCTCAAATGCTGAGGACTTCTGTGTTAAAACATGGCAGTGTGAGCAGAGCCACTCCCCAGTTTCTGGCCTGTCTTCTTCTCTTCCCATGCCCACATATGTCCTAAGCCATAAGGAAACTTACACACCCACATGTGGGTACCCCAGCCTACGTATCCAAATGTCACAAATTCCTACCCACACAAACAGCCATCCATCAGTCATTATTCAGGCCTACGACTGTGTACACTAGTGCCTCCACTGGTCTCATCCCCCAAGAGAACAGACATCAGACAAAACCAGTGCAAGTCCCTGCAACAGACTTGGAGGCCATTTGACCAGCAGATTTTTTTGATTCTGGGTGACAGAACATATTCCAGATGGGACAGTGCAGCGTTCAATGGGGTACATCCTCTGAGTCCACCAGCTGTTTACTTTGTCAATCCTATAAAACTCAAGACTCCTCGTGCCTATGTGTATAAAAGGTAGTCTGTTAAGTGTTGGGATCTCTTGAAAAAGCTTTCAAATCCTTGTTACAGACTGGGCATGGTGGCCATGCCTATAATTCTAGCACTCTGGGAGGCTGAGGTGGGTGGATTGCCTGAGCTCAGGAGTTCAAGACCAGCCTGAGCAAGAGCAAGACTCCATCTCTACTAAAAATGGAAAAACTAGCCAGGCATTGCGGTGGGTACCTGTAGTCACAGCTACTCTGGAGGCTGAGGCAACAGGATCACTTGAGCCCAGGAGTTTGAGGTTGCTGTGAACTAGGCTGATGCCATAGTACACTAATTGTTACCACAAGGAGATGTGATTATTTGCAGTATCAATTGGATGTGTGTCACTTGTCATTGAATATAGAGCTGCCTGTCTTTCTGCTGGGTCCCTAACACAATAGAAGAGGCCAAATCCTCCTAGTGTCCCCCTCCCGCTACACCACGTGCCTTTCCTTGCCCTGTTCCACACCGATGCTCACTGTTCTGTGGGATCTTGTTACAGGTGCAAAGCAGCAGTGAAGAGGAGCAGAGCCTCTGGTCCAGCAGACCCAGACAGCCCCGCTGCTACCAGACTCTTGCTAGTCAAGATTCATGAAGTAAGTGGGCCTTTCTCTCAGGCAGTTCTTCTCAAAACTGCACATTATAATTACCTGGGAAGAATTTTTTTAAAACCCCATGATAAAGGGTACCACATCCTGTGATTCTGATTTATTTGGTATGGCTGAATTTTTTTTAAGTTCCCCCAGGTAATTCTATCAATATTACGGCTGGGAAATACTTCTTCAGATGACTGGTGCTCAGACATGCATCACAATCACGTGGCGGGCTTGTCAAACTACAAATGACTCTCAGAGCTTCTGATTGAGCAGCTCTGGATAAGGCCCAAGGATTTGCATTTCTAACAAGTTTCCAATTGATGCGGATGCTGCTGGATTGCTGATCACAGTCTGAGAACTGCTGTGATAAGAGAAATTTTGTAAAACCTTGCTATTCAAAGTGTGATCTAGACCAGTAGCATTAGCATTCCCTGAGATTATGTTAGAAATGCAGAGTCTCAGAGAGGGAGGAGGCAAGATGAGTGACTAGAGACTACTGGTCACCAGACCATCTCAGACAAAGAAGAAAAGTTTTAGTTGAAAAAAAAAAAAAACACACAGGTCAGGAATAACTATGAAGGAATAGTACTAGAGATTACGCAGGAAAAAGTTGCAAAGCAGAAAAGGAAAGAGGTAGATTTTGCAAAAAATCAATGCCTGAGTGGCTCAGGGGCTCCAGGCTGTGGGGTGGGCTCGGTGCCAAGTGACCCAGCGTGGAGCCCAGCCTTGGGCCCAATCCCCCATCAAGCTGCTTTGTGCCACTGGTCCCCAGACAAGCTGCTGCTACAGGAAAGAAAGCCGGAGCCAAGCAAGCTGTGAATTCACGTCTCCTCCCAGGGAAAGCAGGAGTAGGTCCAGGTCACCCTACTGTCACTGGAAGTGTTTATCCTGAAACCATGATCAGAAGGAGACCTCAGGAAGAAACAACATGGGAGAGTAGAAGCAGGACACAAGTCTGCAGCTTTCAAAGAAAGAAGAGTAAACTGCAAACAAGTGCCTACCTACAGACAGCTTTTCTCAGAAGGAACATTGTAAAATCACAGAGAAGCAACATGCGACACTCAGTAGGGAAAAAAGTAAAGTTAATAGGGTGATATATTTGACAAGATCAAAATGTAAATGAGGAAGAATAGTAGGACAGAGCCCTGGCATGCTGCATTCAGCCCATAATCACTGTGGCCAAGTTGTGAGAGGGCTCCCTCCATCACCACCCTCTACCTAGACAGTCTCGGGATCTGCCTGTTGTCTGTGAGGAGTCATTGCCTGACTCCCACCAGACAACAGGTGTGGTGGCAGTCAGGCAGTAGCTAAAGCCATCTATTCTTTCAGGTGCACAGTGCCAGGTCAGCATGGGACTCCACTCTGTGTTAGGGGCCTTCACATTTCTTCCACTAGGCTGGAGAAGAAGACTAATCAGAAACCCCTCTAAACCATACCCAGTGACTAGAAGACAAGCACCTCTCCCCTACAGTGCAACAGGATCCGAGCATCGGAATCAAGTGGGGCACGACAGGCCCAACCTAGGAGGGTGACCCCTTTGGTGAGTCCTGGGGTGGGGCAGGGAGAACTCCAGGTCCCTGGGCTGCTGGAACTGACCTCCGACTACATGACTTGGCATCTGCACCCACCAATTGCACAACCTTGGCTTGCTCTCTAGGTTCAAACTGCCTACCACCAGCTCTGCTTTAATCCCCCCATTCAGCCCTGCTTCTGGCTCTGAGGCTGCTGAGAGCCCTGTTTCTGTCTCTTTCACAGTCCTGGCTCTGAGGCTCTTGGGCTGGAGCCTGAGCTCCTGCCAGGCCCTGAACACTGTCCTGAGATTCCAGCACTTCCAACACAGCATCTGGGCCCCAAGACCCCACCCTAGAGACTCCACCACTGCTATAGGTCTGGCAGACATGCTCCAAAGTCTAACACCCATCAAGGACTCCACAGCCTTGATCTGCCAGTACACTGGGACCTGGTTAATGTAAATGCCCACGACTGGGCACCCTGGAACACTGCTTAGATAGCCTCACCCAGCTACCATCGTCACCTCTGTGGGGAGACCCCAGGCAGAGCAATCTACAGAATGCAAACCTCCAGTGAAGAGCGTCTCAAACAACCTCTGACTATCTGGTGAACAGCCCAACATTCAACACAAACAGGCTCAAACAAAAGTAATCACCGATGAACAGAACAAATCAGAAAACAGCTGCATTACAGGCTTCTAGTGTATGTGACCCTCCTCTGCCATGTCAATGTTCCAGAGCAGGGCAAAAAAAAACCACCATCTAGTGATCTTCCCTTCCTCTAATCAAGCAGGAGAGTTCCCAGCTAGGAACGGGTGCCCAGCAGACCTATTAGCCCTGCATTGGGAAAAGACATTTCAGATGGCTCGGTGCCTGTGGCTCAACGGGCTAAGGCGCCAGCCATGTACACCTGAGCTGGTGGGTTCGAATCCAGCCTGGGCCCGCCAAACAACAATGATGGCTGCAACCAAAAAATGGCCGGGGTTGTGGCGGGCGCCTGTAGTCCCAGCTAATTGGGAGGCGGAGGCAGGAGACTCACTTGAGCCCAGGAATTGGAGGTTGCTGTGAGCTGTGATGCCACAGCACTCTATCCAAGGTGACAACTTGAGGCTCTGTCTCAAAAAAAAAAAGAGATTTCAGAAGATAGGGAAATCAGCAAAACCCTGGTGACATGATAAAACTAAACAGTTCAATTACATAAAAAATCACAATGGAGCAACAGTAGTGAACTCCAACTACAAGGACATTGTTAAAATGACAGAAACAGAATTCAGAATATAAAGGGCAACTAAGATGATTTGAAGTGAAGAGAAAGTTGAAAACCAACAAAAAGAAGCCAAAAACAATATTTCAAAAAATTAATGAAAAAAATCACTAAAGAGCTAGACAACATAAGGAGATAATAAAACCTAAAGGAATGGAAGAGTCATGTAGGGAATTTAAAAACAGCAAAAATCTTCAGAAATAGACTAAATCAAGGATAAGAAAGAATCTCAGAGCTTTAAGGCAAGGCTTACAAGCTAGCCTAGTCATTTAAAGAGGCAGAGAAGAAAACAGAAATGATAGAGAAATCACTTACAGAGATATGGAACTATGCAAATTGAACTACAATAACATATGAATAATAAGATTTTCTGTGGGAAAAGAAAGAGCTAAAAGCATGGAGAAGCTATTCCAGGGAATTATTGAGGAAAACTCACCCAGTATCACCAGAGATCCACACATCCAGATATAAGATGTCATCGAACACCAGGAAGATACATAGTAAATAGGACATCTCCAAGGCACATAGTAATCAACCTAGTCAAAGTCAAAATTAAAGAGAAAATTCTATAAGCAGGTAGACCTAACCAACAACTGACATATAAGGAAAAGTCAACTGCAGACTTCTCCATGGAGACCTTAAACACCAAAAGGGACCAGGGCCCCATCTTTAGTCTTCTTCAACAGAATGGCTTCCAACCTAGAATTTTGTATCCTGTAAAACTAAGCTTTGTACATGTGTATGAAGGAGAACTAAAGATTTTTCCAGACAAGCAAACACTGAGGAAATTTGTCAAGATCAGACATACCCTGCATGTAATACTCAAAGTCATGTTATATGTGGATCAGCATGATAGACACTCACCAGAATAAAACCACCCTAAAAGCTAATATGAAACAATAAGTAAACAGAGCAATAAGCTACCACCCACAGGATGAACAGAACAACATCCCACATCTCAATTCAATCAGCCAATGTGGACAGTTTGAATGCCCCATTCAGGAGACACAAGCTGGCTCAATAGAAGAAAAAAATACAGCCCAAATATCTGTTGTCTCCAGGAAATACATCTATCCCATTAGAACTTTACAGACTCAAGGTGAAGGGATGGAAAATAATATTCCACACAAATAGAAAGCAGAAGTAGCCAGTCTTATATCAGATAAAATTGACTTTAAATTAACAATAGTAAAGAAAGAAAAAGATGAGGTCATTATATAATGATAAAGGGAGCAATTCAGCAAGAAGACATAATAATCCTAAATGTTTATGTACCTGACACAAGAGTGTTCCAATTCATAAAGCAAACCATACTGTATCTAAGCCAAAGAGAAATAAGAGCATAATTTCTGGGGACTTCAACATTCCACTGATAGATCTGGGCAGATCGCCCAAGCAGAAAATACTTAAAGAAACACTAGACTTAAGCAGAACTCTAGAGCAAAAAGGACATAACAGAAAATTATAAAACATTTTATCTAAAAACTACTGAATAAATATTCAGCACATGTAGCAGTCTCCAAGATTGATGATATCTTAGGCCAAAAAACATGTCTCAACAAATTTCAAAAATAATGAAAATTATACCATGTATTTTCTCAGACTACAGTGAACTAAAACCATTAATAAAATGTCCACGCTACCAAAAATGACTTACATGTTCAATGTAATCTCTATCAAAAAACCAATGTCATATTTCACAGATGTAGAAAAATTATTCTATGCTTCATTTGGAACCAGAAAAGAACCTGCATAACCAAAGCAATCCTAAAGAACCAAACAATGGAAAAAAAAAAAAAAACTGGAGACATCACATTACCAGACTTCATATTGTAAAATATGGCTATTACAAATAAGCAACACGATACTGGCACGAAAATAGAGACAGAGAATAGAACAGAATAGAGAACCCAGACACAAAAACATGTCTACAGCCAAATGACCTTTGGCAAAGCAGACAGTAATGCACACTTAAAAAAGAAACCCTAATCAATAAATGGTGCTGGAAAAATTGGATAGCCACATGCAGAAGAATAAAATAGAAACTTTCTCTCTCACCATTCACAAAAATTAAAGAGATGGTCAGTGCCTATAGCTCAAAAGAGTAGGGCACCAGCCCCTTACACCAGAGGTGATGGGTTTGAACCCAGCCCCTGCCAAAAACTTCAAAAAAACAATTAACAAGATGGATAAAAGACTTAAATGTAAGACATGAAACAATAAGAATGCTGAAAGAAAATGTAGGAAAAACTCTTTTAGACATTGGTGTAGACAAAGAATTATGACGCAAACCCCAATGGCAATTATGGCAGCAACAAAAATTTTTTAAAAATGACACTTGATTAAATTAAAAAGCTTCTGCAAAGCTAACAAAATAATTGACAGAGCAAATAGCCAAAAGGAGAAAATATTCACAAACTATACAGCCAATAAAAGGCTAATACCCAGAATCTCCAAAGGACTCAAGTAAATCAGCAAGAAAAAAAACAAACAATCCCATTTAAAAGTGGACAAAAGATTATACACCATGACCAAGTGGGTTTTGTCCCAGGGTCTCAAGGCTATTTCAATATACATAAATCTATAAATGTAATTCATCACATAAACAAATTAAAAAATAAAGACCATATGATTCTCTCAATTGATGTAGAAAAAGCTTTTGGCAATGTCCAGCATCCCTTCATGAGCAGAACACTTAAAAAAATTGGTATAGAAGGGACATTTCTCAAACTAATAGAGGCCATCAACAGCAAACCCACAGCCAGTATCATATTGAATGGAGTTAAATTGAAACCATTTCCACTTAGATCAGGAACCAGGCAAGGTTGCCCATTGTCTCCATTGCTCTTCAACATTGTAATGGAAGTTTTAGCCATTGCAATTAGGGAAGAAAAGGCGATCAAGGGTATCCACACAAGGTCAGAAGAGATCAAACTTTCACTCTTCCCAGATGATATGATTATATATCTGGAAAACACCAGGGATTCTACTACAAAACTTTTAGAAGTGATCAAGGAATACAGCAATGTCTCAGGCTACAGAATCAACACCCATAAACCTGTAGCCTTTGTATATACCAACAATAGCCAAACCAAAAAAACAGTCAACTACTCTATTCCTTTCACAGTAGTGCCAAAGAAGATGAAATATTTGGGAGTTTACCTAACAAAGGATGTGAAAGATCTCTATAAAGAGAACTATGAAACTTTAAGAAAAGAAATAGCTGAAAATGTTAACAAATGGAAAAATATGCCATGCTCATGGCTGGGAAGAATCAACATTGTTAAAATGTCTATACTACCCAAAGCAATGTATAATTTTAATGCAATTCCTATCAAAGCTCCATTGTCATATTTTACCAATATTAAAAAAAATACTTCATTTTATATGGAATCAGAAAAAAACTTGAATAGCTAAGACATTACTCAGAAATAAAAACAAAGCAGGGGGAATCACACTACCAGACCTGAGACTCTACTATAAATTGAGTCATCAAAACAGCATGGTATTGGCACAAAAATAGAGAGGTAGATGTTTCAAACAGAATAGAGAACCAAGAGATGAACCCAGCTACTTACCACTATTTGATCTTTGACAAGCCAATTAAAAACATTCAGTGGGGAAAAGACTCCCTATTTAACAAATGGTGCTGGGTGAACTGACTGGTGACCTGTAAGAGGCTGAAACTGAACCCACACCTCTCACCATTAACTAAGGTAGACTCTCACTGGATTAAAGATTTGAACTTAAGACATGAAATTATTAAAATATTAGAAGAAAGTGCAGGGGAAACTCTTGAAGGAATTGGCTTGGGTGAATATTTTATGAGGAGGACTCCCCAGGCAATTGAAGCAGTATCAAAAATACACTACTGGGACATGATCAAACTAAAAAGCTTCTGTACAGCCA
>CAUYON010081986.1:0-21175 GCA_963573935.1 Arctocebus calabarensis
ACAGCCTTGGTGTGTAGTAGGCTACACCATCTAGGATTGTGTAAGTACACTCGGTGACGTCTGCTCAATGAAATCACCTAACGACACATCTTAAGTGATGCATTGACTACTCAGGCGGAATGGGAAGATGGGAGGGTTTTCAGCTCAGCTGCTCCCTCCTCCCTCAGGCACAGGAAGCATTAAGAGGATGGTTTGCTGATGAAACATGGTCACACATAGTGGAATGAACATGGGTTTTAGAGTCAGGCAGACTTGGCTGGTGAACAGATAATGCGCCTTACTAATTGTGTGAGCCTGGGTGTTACTGTGAGAAACTTTCTAGCTCCCTCAAAGGAAATGGAGGAGAAATGCATCCCTGGGAACAGGTGCTTTAAAGGACAGAGGGGTGGTCTGGATGGACCCTTAAAGCCCTGATTAAAGGAGGAAAAACCAAGGTGTTATAACAACATGCTAGATTCCAGGTTGAGATGGTAAACAAAGGATCAGGGAAGGGAGTAATTTGGTCCAAGGGGAACAGTTCCTATTTTTTTTTTAATTTTTATTAAATTATAATTGTTTAAATGGGTGCAATCATGGGGCACAATGTGCTGACTTTATATACATTCTGAAATATTTTCATTGAACTATTTAACATAGCCTTCATGGCCTTTTAATCACTATATGAAAACATTTATATTCTACACTTAGTAATTTTCACCCGTACCCTAAGATGCACCGTTCGTGTGATCCCACCAATCGGAGATTACATTTTTATGGGAATAGCCAATAGGTAAACAAACAAAAGAACATCTAATATGTCAGGTATTGGTAAGTGGCATGGAAAAACCAAGCAGGATAAGGAGATGAGAAAGGGCACTCATTTTTATATAGGGCAGTAGGCTTCAGATCTCTGAGGAGGTCTCGTCTCTGGGAGATGCAGGTGGATTTCCAGGAGAAAAAAATGTTCCAGGTGGAGAGAACATCACCTGCAAAGGGTAGGGGCACATTTCACTGCATTTGAGGAATAGCAGAAAGGAAATTGTGACCAAAGTCAGGTGACTGATTATACCCCAAGTTGGATGGATAAGAAAAGTGGCAGAGATAAGACTCAGGAAGTTTGCTGTGTAGGGTCCTGAGCTATTGAAAGTATGGCCCCTGTCACTCCAAGTGAGCTGGGTCACTGTGGGAGGGTTCTGAGCAGAAGAGAGACATGATATGACTAATGTCATAAGAAGATCGCTCAGGATATTGTATTGAGAATAACCCATGGTTGAGGGTAAAGTAAGGAGGCAGCTAGGAGGCTGTTAAAATAACCCACATGACAGGTTGGTGAGTTGGACTGGACTCAGTCTGGCAGTAGAAATGGTGAGAAGTGGTCAGATTCTGGATATGTTTGCAAAGTACACCCTATAGCATTTTCCCTTGGATCAGATACGGGGTGAGATAACAAATGAGGTATCAAAGATAATCCCAAGCTCTTGGGGACAAGGAAACTGTAGAATGGAATAAATGGTCATTGGTTGAAATCAGAACAGCTTCAGAATAACAGGTTTGGGGGAAACATCAGGAGTTGGTTTTCGGATATGATGAATTTTAGATATCTGTTAGACATCCAAGCAGAGATTTCAAGTCGGCTGTTGCTTATATGAGTCTGACTTTCAGAATAGAGGCCTAGATGGATAATAAACTGGAGGTTATCAATGTATAGTTCAGTGGTTTTCAATCCATGTGCTGTCAGAACATCTTAGGTATGCTGAGAAAAATCATTAAGGATCACTAATTAAATTCTTTTCAAAAGTTCAAAGCACAGTAAGTATATTCTCTTTTTTTAAGTGTTTTTTATCAACATAATTTAAGTGTGCTGCAGAAGTTTATAGGTTCGAGTGTGTCATGAGATAAAAATGGTTGAAAAACACTGGTAAAGATGGTGTTTTTTTTTTCTTACTGATTCAGTTGAGTTCTCTGTAGATTCTAGTTATCAGACCTTTGTCAGAATCATAACCTGCAAAAATCTTCACCCATTCTGAAGGCTGTTTGCTTTACTTGCAGGGCCCTTAGCTGTAGGGAAGCTTTTTAGCTTGATCAGATCCTAGTAATATATTTTTGGTGTTGCTTCAATTACCAGGAAGTGAGGGGGTGGTCTTCCTCATAAAATATTTTCCCAGGCCAATATCTTTAAGCATTTTCTCTGCATACTCTTCTAGTATTTTTATAGTTTCATGTCCTACGTTTAAATCATTTATCCAGTGAGAATCAATTTTTGCTAGTGGTAAAAGGTGAGGGTCCAGTTTCAGTCTCCTACAGGTCGCTGGTCCAGTTCTCCTAGCACCATTTGTTAAATAGGGAATCTTTTCCCCAATGTACGTTTTCGTTTGGCTTATCAAAGATCAAATGACAGTATGTGACTGGGTTCATCTTTAGACCCTCTACTCTGTTCTATATATATGTTTGCTACCTTGCTGTTTTGATGGTTTTACAACTTTGTGTGTGCATCAAAACTTTTCAAATTATACACTTTACACATTTGCAAGTTACTATACATCAATTATACATCATTAAAGCTTTTTAAAAATTGTCATCTGGGGATCCATTGCACTCACTACTTTGGCCATTTTTTATTTATATATGTGTTTAAAATGTTCCAGAATAAAAGTTGAAAGGAAAAAAAAAAAGATGGTGTTCAATACTGTGGGTGTGGATGAGCTTCTCCCTGCTCCCTAGAGTTTAAATAGAGGACTGAGCCCTGGGACACTCCAAAATTTCGAAGATGGGGGATAGGAAGAATGACACAGAAAAGATTGAGGGGGGGGACTGTCAATGAGGTGGGAGAACCTGGAGAGCGTGGTACCCCAGGGACTAATGAAGGATCGCTCCCAGGTGAAGAGCAACTGTGGGTAACATTGCTGATGGAAGTCAACCCTAACATCTGGCAATATGAGGGTCTTTTGTAACCTTAACTGGCGCTACACTGGAGTGATGGGACTAAAGACCCAAGAGGAGCAGGTTCAAAAAACAGCAGGAAGAGAGAAAATAGACACCCCATAGAGACACCTCAGCCAGTGAATTTTGCTGTAAAGAGGACGGCAATGGTGGGACAGCAAGGAGATGTAGGTTGAAGGAAGATGGTTTTGTTGCCTGGTTGGTTGGTTTGATCACTGGATGGTTGGTTGGTTAGTTGAAAGATGGGGGCTATGTCATGTTTTCTGACTGGTAGGGATGATTCAGCAGAGCAGTGTTAAATGTTGATGTGGGAGACAGAGTAAGAATTGCCAAAGGCATGTCCTTGAAAGGGGTAGAGGATGGAAGCAGTGCATAAATAAAAGAGTTTCTTTAGAGCCAACTAGAATAGCTCTTACCTACTTGGTGTTTCACAGTTCCACAGAGAGTTTCGTTAGGGGAAACACGTGGTTTTTTGCTAATTAAAAAAAAAAACTATTCACTTTATTTATTCCTCATCATGTTCCTCTGAGTCGTTTTACCCTCGTTTTAGTAACAAAGAAACTGAGGCTCCGAACATTTTCATGACTTCATAGTCTCTAAGTGCATATGAGAACCATGACCCAAACTGGTTCTAGCCGATGCCAAAGGCCATAAATGTTCCACACCAGCAGAGTCTGGAATTCCCCTGGAGGGTCCTCCAGCAAATTAAACAGGAAAACATCATCACACCATCGTGAGCTGCTCCACCAAGAACACACAACTACATAAACCTAAAGAATCCCATGTACACATGTTAAGCAAGTTATGCTCCTGGACCCACTGCAGCAAGGCCTTTGGGGAAGATGGGGTTCATTTAACAGCTTTTTAAGGCACAGAACAAGGGTTTCAATGGTGGACAATGTCACAGGAAGATCCTGAAAAGAGCTGGACACACCAAAAGGGCTGATTAGTCTGGTGTGGACAAGAGGAAG
Source organism: Arctocebus calabarensis (assembly GCA_963573935.1). NCBI lineage: Eukaryota > Metazoa > Chordata > Mammalia > Primates > Lorisidae > Arctocebus > Arctocebus calabarensis. Next base: position 3,891 of record CAUYON010081986.1, read on the forward strand.
CAAATATTCTTACTTGAACTGAAAGTGCAACAGTAGAAGTTGAGGCAGGCATAATGGGTCCTCTTGGGTTTCCAGTGACTTCAGTGAACACTTACTTAGTAAGTTCCTACCGTACGTGAGGTACAATGCTACGTGCTTAGGAAAGAGGAGCCATTATCCTGCCCTGAAAATATTTCCACAGTGAACCGCCCAAATCCAAGCGGAAGATTTCCAAATACCTTTGCTATTCAGGGGTCTCCAGAGAAACAAAATCAATAGCACAGAGATACAGCAATGTGGAGATACAGACTTATTTGTTTATTTATAAGGGGGAGATTGACAGTATTTCAAGGAATTGGCTCACTTACTCAATTGTGGGAGACCCGCAAGTCTGAAATTTGTGGGACGGCCAGCAGGCTAGAAACTCAGGTGGCCACAGATGCTGCAATCTCGAGGCAGACTTCTTTCTTCTGAGAATCCTCAGTTTTTGCGCTTAAGACCTTTAACTGATCAGATGAGGCCCACTCAATGCATTGAGGGTAATCTACTTAAAACCAACCTGACGCAGCTATGAACCACAGTCAGGAAATACCTGGATTAGCGTTTGATTAAATTATTGGATACTATGACCCCGTGACAGTGACACGGGAAGGTAACCATCACAGCATCCTATTAGCTCCCAAGATTTATTCTACAAAAGCCAAGACAACGTATTTTTATTTGAGACACATTTGTCTTCTAGAATTATCATTTCCTGATCCGATTTTAAGCCCCGGACCAGCCAGAGGCCAGAGGAGGGGCTGTCTCAAAGCCATTCTATTAAGGGTGGTTTACAGAGGTTCTGATTCATTGTAATTAATTTTCATTGTGCAGAAGCAGAAGGCTGGAGGAGTGAAAGGGTGTAATTTCACAAGTCAAAATAACAAATAAGTAAATATAAATAGTCCCCAACTTCCCAAGAGCAGATCACTGTCCCCGAGTCTTGCCTCTGAACCAACCCAGACCCTGTTTCCTCCTAGTGCCCTGGCTTTGGGCCCTTCCTCCCCACCTGTTTTGCAGACAGCTAACCCGGTTTTCAAAGATCCCCAACCCCAACGTCCCTTCTTACCTTCCCCCTCGAATCCCCCCACACACACACACACACGGACAATGTTAGGGCTGTTGTCAATGAGATGGATTTTGTAGTACCCCAAAAGGTGATGGGGAGTTCGCTACCAAGAGGGCTGTGAAGAAGCCCTCGTTGGTTCTGCTGGTTGCAAACAATGAAGTCTCGGCACAGAGGTTCTTTGTTCAGCCACACGCGGAGCCCTGCTGAGCTGCACAGCGCAGCACTGTGCTGGGTGTTAAGTCTCGTTCCAAAGAAGCTGCAGTGGTGGAAAGATGTGGGGCTGGCAGGGTGCAGGGAGCTGGGGGCTCCAGTGGCTTGGAGTATCTGCAGGGAGGGTGGGGGAGCAGAGATGAAGACCGGAGTCCCTGTGCTGTGGGGACATTTTCTTTTCCAGACGGGTGAGAGAGCAAAGGAGCACTTTGACTTTGTCGGGCAGCGAGCCCTGTGTCGGGGTTTTAGGAGAGTCTGAGTAATGACCAGTGTAGGTTTCTCATGGAGGACTCATTTATCTGGGTGCCAGTGGGTGAGCCCGGCTTCCCTAGCTGGAAAATTTAGATTTATTGGGTGCCAGAAATCGGACTGGACACCATTTAATAGGACCATACACCATGAAGGTGAGGCAGGGGGACAAGAGTAAAAGGCCCAAGTGGATGAGGAAGAGAGGAGGTAGGAAGGGAAACAGCAAAACCTGATTAGCCCCACAAAATGCCAGCCACAGCGGGCGAGAAATACAAGACTCTGGAGAAGCTGGGGGGTGATGAACAGAGCTGAGAGCAGATCAACCGGTGGGGAGAGAGAGGTGGAGAAGGGTAAACAGTCTCTCAACTCTGTGTGTGTGTGTGTGTGTGTGTGAGAGAGAGAGAGAGAGAGAGAGAGGCCCCAAACTCCCAAAGTCTGCATGAAGATAAACCCTATGTTAGAAGAAGGAGATCGATAAAAAAGCCATTTGCTGGTTACAAAAAAAGAAAAAAGAAAGAAATACATATATCTTGTTCAGCCTCTTGCTCTGAAACACAAGAAAAGCTTTGGGATTTATGGAATGTGGATTTACATAGAGAGGTCCCCGAATGTCTAAATACTCCAGCAACTTAGGAGGGGAAGAGAAAGGCCAGGGGAGCAGGATGGGAGGGGCTGGCAGAGGGGGGTGACATCCAATCCCCACCACTCTGTGCCACATTCCCCGAGTGAACTTGTAGAGTTCATACCCCTACACCTGGTGCCTCAAGGCCTTCATTATTTTTTTCTATTTTTTCCCCCGTGGGCTAGGAGAAGCAGTGTAAAAATGACTTTGAGGCATTTAAACAAAAACCTGTGTAATGAAACACAGCTGATCTGAATCTCTTTCCTCCCACACGGAAATGTTCACTCAGTATTTACTGCCAGGTGTTGTCTCAGTGACTTGCGGTCATGGGGGCAGGAGAGCCCAGAAGGCACTTCATTCATTCATCATTCACTCAGGTGTAAAAAAGATGACTGCCTACATCCCCATCGCTTCCCTCCAGGTGCTCCCATCCTAGGGAGAAGAGAAGGACAAATAAGTTCCCAAGGCTGGCACTCAGGGGAATCGAAGGTGGGGAAGCTGAATCGTAAGAATCATGGACGCCTTTCTAGAAGACGTGACTGCTACCCCAGGAACACAGTGGTCTATTAAAAATCTCTCTCCTCAGTCAACAAGCCCAGATGTTTGAACTAGCTGTCAGCACACATGTGGACATTTGGAAATGCCTAGATTTCTAGTGATTATATCCAAATGCACCATAGCATTTGTAGATAGGAGTACGTGCATGTACCTTGTAAATAATGCAAGCATATGTCATATAATCATTATTTTTATGAGCTGTTCTTCTCCTATGAGAACAGAGATCACCAGAATTCTTTCCTATTTATTATACATTAGTTTATTACTTATTCTCAATTATGTGGTGAAATTTATTTCTTTGCACATGGCCAAGGTGGTAGGCAGCCCCTGTGGCCCAAGGCAATTAGATAAGGCCTTAAAGAAATTAGACTGGGAACAAGGCAGAAGTTTAATAAAACTTGAAACCCACAGCTGTCAAGCTACATGAAGCTCATGCTCACAACAGAATTGTTTGGTGTTAGAAACTTTGGAAATTTTGCATCCCATTGTGTTGACAGATTTAAAGGTTAAGTTTAGAGCATATGTTCGTGTGTGTGTGTGTGTGTGTGTATATATACCTATGTATATACACATACAGATATACACGTATTCATGTGTTCTATGTATGGTATATGTATTTGATGTAGAAATGTATTAGTAAAGCAAAACTGAGACAGCAGTGATTCCTTTTAGCAGTCATCTGTCACCTACTCTATTTCTTCTTATTTCCTGTCTCCCTAATTGCCTTTTTGCCCCATATCAACCTCCAGTGAACTCAGAGTCTTTGGGGCTCTCCTGTCTGTATTCTCTCTCTTCGCCATGAAAGCCTAACCTCTTCCTCCACGTTGCATAAATGGTCTTCCCAAGGAATATTTTAATTTAAACAGCTTATATAGCCTAAAGCTGAAAGATAAATTCCTGATAATGGTAGAGCTTCAGGAATGAGTTAGCAAAAACTCGAGGGTGGTCTGAGATTGGGGCCCGGAGAAATCGGAGAGGCTTTTCTAACTTTCCTGGTCAGGGGAGAGGTAAACAAAGGCTGAGTCTGAACACCTGGAGAGTAGTGTCCATACTACATCTAACCACTGAACAAGCCATTGTCACATCCTCTTGCTCGGGATCAATGTGTCCCTGTCTTCCACAGCCTTTGTTATCTATTCAGTGTCATAATTGCTTATTACTTTCTTGTTTCTGATGTCTCTAGATGATGAATGCCTGAAGGGAGGGGACCAAGTCTCTCCAGGGCCTAACAAGGTGCCTCACATGTCCTATTACTCATAAAGGTATAATGTGCTTTCTGGGAACTTAACTATTCTGAGACAGCTCCTCCTTTATAAAATGGGAGTTTGTCTATTAATCCATCCATTTATTTATTTATTTACTCATCATTCACCGGGCAACCTGCTAGTTGTCTGTGGTAGGCACAGAGCTGCATAATCTACAGTGGTTCTCAACCTTCCTAATGCCTCAGCCCTTTAATACAGTTCCTGTGGGTCACGACCCACAGGTTGAGAACCGCTGGCCCAAAACAATATTCCCTGCCTACCTCCCAGAATCATAAAGATGAACAAAGAGATCACAAGAATGAATGAGCTTCAGACACTGGATGTGCTACTGAAGGTAGGGGATGATTTTTATTCTTATTACCTGTGCCACGCTAATGCTTTATACTCTCCCGGTCCTGCAAGGGGTACTTTTGCAAATTCTCCCAATCTCCCTTCTCTGTAGCACTCGGCAGATGTATTAAGTGTAATCTTGGAACTGTTCCAGGCTTCCTCTTTACTCAGAATGTTCAATATTTCCTGCACACAGCAGGCTTTGCTGGCCTGGCAAAGTGCCAGGCTCTCTGCGGAGCACAGCCCCTGAGTATCCCTGGAATCTGGGCCCTAGCCCCAAGTTGTCCAGGTTCTATGGGCCTTCCTTGGGCAGCAGAGACAAAGGCCACGCAGAGGCAGTCACTCCATAGCTTGTATCTGAGATCACCTGCTCTCTGACTCCCTCCTGAGCACCAGCCGAGGAAGGGAAGTCTTACTATTCACGGTTCTTCTGCAGCCTGAGCCCCTCCAGAGGCAGGTGGGGCATTTGGGCTGCCCTGAGGCTCCGGCTCATTTGACCATGGAATTAGGACTTTTGAGAGGTTCCCACAAGAAAATGAAAGAACAGCACAGAACTGAGTGCCCTGGACGCTTGCTGGGCTAATATCGCCAGAGGGGACCCCACCTGTGTAGTGTAGATGGTGGATCCCACCTGGTTTGCAGTGAGCGATGCCTCCCTGTGACTGATCGGGGCTAGGGTGCCCCCTTTCTTAGAACCCCAACCCAGATGGAATCCATATCCTTTTCCAAACCTGGCAGGGAAGGAGAAGATTCTAAGGAATCCTTGAGAGCACTATAATGGACCCCCAAAACCCTCCCTCTTTTTAATTAATTTACACGATTGTATACACTGGCTCAACACTTTGGACTCCTGTTTTCATTTAAATAGGAACTAGTTCTGTGGGGTGTTTTTGTTTTGATTGTTTGTTTGTTTTGAGACATGGTCTTAAGCTGTCACCCTGGGTAGAGTGCTCTGGCTTTATAGCTCACAGCAACCTCTAACTCTTGGGCTCCAGCAATCCTCTTGCCTCAGTTTTCCTATTTTTAGTAGAGACAGTGTCTCACTTTTTGCTCAGACTGGTCTCAAACTCGTGAGTTCAAGCAATCACAGGCCTCGGCCTCCCAGAGTGCTAGGATTACAGGCATGAGCCACCGTGCCCAGCTAGTTCTGTGCTTTTAAATGCAATCTTTTCCTGCCTTGGCCTCACCCTTTGTCTTTCTTTTCATTTACTTTCCCATTTTCTCCTGATGTTTTTTTCTCTAACCCTCTCCCACTTGGTGGGTCCCATGACCACTTAATCAAATATCCACATTCTTCTTCAAGTATATCAATTCAATTGAACAAGTAATTCTGCAATAGAAAAGAAAGGAACTGAGATTCATTGAGTTCCCATGAGGTTCTAGGCTTGGTGCAAAAGTCCAGAATTCAGATAGACAAGCTTCTTGCACCCAGAGAGCTCCCTTGCAACCTGGAAGCCCGGCTGCCAGAATACCTATCTCATGCACAGGCCTACTAAGGCAGGGAAGGCCTATTAATCAGAATGGAAGGGTGAAAAGCCCTGAGGTACCTGAAAACATCAGATACGGAGCCCAGCCAATGAGGAAATTCTCCCACCGAAGGTCACTGAGAGATGCTTACCTGTCCTTGTGGAAAGAATTACAGTCCTGGGCACAAATTCAAATCTACCTGTAACTGACCTTTGTTAAGTTGTAATCTCTTCAGACCTCAGTTTCCTTGTTTATAAATGAGAAGACAATTGAAAGAAATATCTAATAATGTCTCCCAGCTCTGAAATGCTTTGAATCTGCGACTCCTTCAATGGGCTTTGCTTTGTGACCCGTATCATAATAAAATTACATTAAAATGGTCTGTAGCTACAAGTAGATGTCAGTAGATGTATTCCCCCCATCCCCGCCCCAGGAGGCCATGTCCGTGAATTCTTGTCTGCATTTTGGGCTATAATATTTTATAATAGCTCTTGGTTTATACACTGTGTCTGACTACCCAACTGCAGTGCTCCTTTAAGCACTGGAGTCCCTGTTATTGGAAAGACAGGCTGTTTTTCAGACTGTACCCAACCTTACTGGAATCCTGTTCAGACAGAGCTCGAGCTGCTTGAGCTAATGAGAGAGACCTTTTATCAAACCCTGGAGGTCAGCAGATGTGGGCTTTATGGGAAAAGTGAAAGAATAGGGAAAATTCCATCATGATCACGAAAAGGCACTTCCAGTAAGCTCTGTTATCCATCACGGGAGAACAATAGTTCGTTCTGCGAGGTGGCTAACAGAGCACTTTATAGATGCAGCACGGATTATCAGTTTTCAAGGACTGAAAGACACGTGGAAATACACCAGAAAAGTTGCTATAAGTAAATTAATCCTCTGTGAGGACTCCAAAATCTTTTGCATGGGCATTGCATAGCAAGTGAGAATTATGAGATTGGCAATATTATTGTTGCTATTTGTTACAAAAATGAGGCTCCTGTTTGTTGATCCTGTTACTTCTAGAAAACAAACAATGACACCAGCAAAAAACAAATAATACTACCCCATATGATTTGCTTTACCCCCTCCAATCTCTAACTTTAACATCTGCCTTGTTCCTGCTCTAAGCTCTGCCCATTCTCGGCTACAACTATTTCTAGAAAAAGACTTGGGGTCTTCCCACTCCCCCTCCTCTGCACATCCATGATCAGGTGCTCCTCCTCTCTGTCTGGAAGCAGCCCTGTTCTCTTGGCCTGCTCAGCTATGGTCTCTTCATGAAGCCATCCTGTGATTGTTCCCATTTCAGAACTTCCCCAGCACTTGGATTTCATCCGCCTTAAGGCATTCATCACTGTTGTCTTCTTTGAACCACATCAATGTACCTACTCCTGGCCCTTTCCTTCAGAGGAAGTTTGATGTAGCACCTGCCTGAGGACATTAATCTTCTCACTGGACTTAACTCATCTGATAGAATAGAAACATTTTACCACCTATCAATATTTTTAAATTGTGAAAACATATGTCATAGTCTGTATTCCTTATCCCTAAATTTCCCCAAGCATCTTGAGGGCAGGATCATATCTCAGCGACCTGCATTTCTGTCTCCCAGCTCAGAGCCTGGCATGTAGTGGGGAGCAAGCAATCCTTCTCAAATTAAATGGTACATAATAAAAAGGTACCTTGGCACGTTAGTTGCATTAGCAAAATGATAGTGTTGGAAATGGTCAAACTCAATTCCCTTATTTCAACTGAAAAAAAAAAAAATCACACTTCACATTGGAAAGAGAAACAGCAGCATGCATAATCTCATTTGAAGTTCAGATTGTTTACTTTAATAAGGAAGTATGGCTAATAATTCTAAGGAACTTGTTGATAAAGGCCAGTTTGTTGCGTTGAATCTTTTCAGCTGTAGGTATGGATTAATTCATTCATTCAACAAACATTACTGAGCACCAACATGGGCTAGGAACTTTTAAGGTTCCAGACAGCAGCAGTGGGAAAAGACAAGATTCTTAAACTCAGAGGTTATGTTATAGAGGAGAAAACAGTATAGGAAGGTAAAAGAAAAAATATAGAAGTACGGTTTCAAAGGAATCAGGGTAATGATATCACAGGTGATGGGGAAAGAAGTATTATTTTAAGATGGGGTAATCAGGGAATGCTATTGGTTCAGAGAAGTTGACTACCTGACTTGAAGGAGGTAAGGAACCCATGCAAATGTATTAGGTAAAAGCATTCCAGGAAAAGGAACAGCATATGCAAAGGGTCTGCAACAGCAGAATTCATGGTGTATCTGAAGAAAGAATAACAAGGAGGGTCATGGAGCAGGAGAGGAGTGATCAGGAATGGGCTGGGACCAACAGCAAGAGATGATGAGGCCAGAGCAACAGCTGTGTTCCACCGGTAGGAACTGTAGGATACGGGAAAACCTTAGGATTTTACTCTAAGAAGGATGCTTTTGGAGAATGTGAAGCTAAAGCAGGATAATACCTGACATCACTCTATGGTGCTACATTGAAAATAGACCAAGAGATGCCTGGAGTGGTGGCCACTGAAGCCAATGTAGGAGGCTACTGCAATAATCCAGGATGCTGGTGACTGATGTGAATGCAGGTGGTGAGCGGTAAGAAATGATTGGGCCCTGGGTATATATTTGAGGGTAGAGCTACTGGGTTTGCTGAAGATTAGATACAGATTCTGAGAGAAAGAACTCCAGGGGAAAGAGTTGCCATTTACTGATATGGAGAACAATGTGGAGGTCAGTTGGGGATGAAAGACATTAAGAGTTCCATTGAAGTTTGTTAAGTTTGGGATCCTATTTGTCATCCAAGTAGAAATGGAGAGCAGGCAAGTGGGCATAGGATACTGGAGTTCAGGAAAGATGTTCAGGCTGGATTAAGAAACATAGGAGTAGCCAACAAATAGTATTTGAAGCCATGACACCAATGCACAGAAGAGAAGAGAGGAGAGATATGGAAAGTGGAGCCCTCGAGTGATGAGGCAGGACCAGCAATGATCACAGAGAAGAAATGGTCCTGGGAAGGAGGAGGAGAAACAGAGGAGCATGATGTCCTGAGAGTCAAGTGCAGAAAAGTGTTTCAAAGAAGACGGATGATCACCTGGGTTAAATGCTGCTGATACATCAAGTGAGATGGGGATGCAAATTGACCGTGCATTTAGCAACTGGCAAGTCATGGTGACCTTGACAAGAGCAATTTTCTGTCAAACGAGGTGGGTGAGATTCTGACTACGGTGGGGCTCAAAGAAAGTGAGACAGAAAGAATTGGAGCAACTAATATCAATCACACTTTCAAGGCATTTTGCTGTGAAGGAAAGCAGAGAGAAAAAGGAGAGCCAGCAAGAAAAAACACTTGGCTGTTTTAGCTGAAGCATCACCTGGAGAGGACACTCCACCTTCTGAGAGCACAGCCCCTACTGACCAGGCGGGAACGTGACCCAAAGCCTGGCTGGGCACACTCAGGGGATATGTCTATGGTCTAGAACCTCCAGAGGTTCTACTACCCAACAAAATCCCAAATTCAGCTTCCCTAGAAGGCCCTTACCCATTACAATAGCAAAACACCACCTGACACTTTCTCTTCCTGCCTGGGACTGCAGGCACAGGGACAATGACAACCCCTGTCGGCTTGTCAGAAAACCTGCAAGAAACCCAAGAGAGGAAAAGGTCACGAACTCCAAACCAAGTGGAAAATGATACTGTGAGCAAATCTCTGGCTAAGGAGGATGGAGAAAGAGGAGGGCATGAAAAGAGGAGAGTACAAATGAATCCCCCACTCCCTCAATTCCAGAACGCTCAGGACCCCTGTGGCCGTCTATGATAGCTTCATTCACTTTCTTTAATCTGCATGAAGCCATGCTGTGAACATGGGTGCTGCTGCTCACACGTGTTTCCCCACTGAGCCCAGGGTCTGCTGGCAGCTCCCACCTGCTTCACCTGCTTTCCAAAGCAGCCTCTGTCACTGAAGCTTAATAGTTGGCAAGAGGCAGCTCTTAAGTGACACTTTGCTGTTTAGTTCAGATTCTCCCAGTTACTTTTTATTGAGTGCCTACTAGGGCTGCATACAATGCTAAGTTGGTGCAACTTGAAACAAAACTTTCATGGAGCTTATGGTCACAGAACACAGTCATTTTCCACCAGGAGGTGATACACTGGGGGACATTTGACAGTGTCTGGAGATGTTCTGATAGTTACTACTAAGGGCAGTACTGCTGGTGTCTAGTGGCTAGAGGCCAGGGATGCTTCTCTATATAGGAGACCCAGCACCAGGTTTATAGAAGCGGCCACTGGAGGCTCTGGGCGAGACAATCTCCAAGCTGGCCTGGAGATTTTCTGCATCCCGGAGACAAGCCTCAAGCAACCACATGCGTTAATGAGATTAGCTCAGACTCTAGCAAGCAGGTGTTGAACCTGGGACATTTGTGGTGCAACAGGGTAGGAGTTGAGCCCTGGGGAAAGAGCACATAGGGATCATTAGCCCCCACTCCTGTTGTATGTTTCAATAAAAGGGCACAACAGAGGTTATTTGGGGCTCTCCCTGGAATGTTGGAAAGCCCACCTGTTGCAGGCTTATACCTTCCATCCGTGTCCCGGCTCTTTTTATTCATGCAGGGACAGGGTGCCCACAGTGAGCACCAACAACTAAATACCTTGAAATGCTTAGGACTGTCTTCAACCACAAGGAATTATCAGATGTACAATGTCAATGGTGCAAGAGCGGGAAACTCGGGTCCAAGACACAGCATGGAACAAGTACAAATAACTCAAACACGAGGGAGCCTCTGGTAAGCAGCCATCCATATTTGGAAGGCTCCTTCATGTTTGTGGAAAGACAGCAAATTAGAATGGGTTGCTCAACCCATCAGCAGCGGGTCAAAGGAGCCGTGGGAATTACGCTCAGGAGAGAACAAAGCTCCAGCAAGTTCCTGCGTGGCTGTTTGTAGATCATATGTGTCCTTTTTAAGGTAATGAGGCTCTTTTGACTGCTCTATCCTGCTCAGTTCTCACGGCATCCTATTTAAAGGTCCTCCATCTACTTGTGTAATTGTGGCTAACAAGTAGCCCTGTGCTTGGAAAAGCCATTCTCTCCAACTAAGAGGCAAGTGAAGAGGCAAACTCACTGTGCCAGTCACTGATGACAGGTGCCCCAGGCAGATGCCCACCCTCCTTCAGAGCAGTCTGAAGCAAACAGAATCGTTTCAGATCTGGAAACGGGTCTGGTGAAGTGACTAAGCCATCCCTACCCTTGCCTGCAGCATCTTGGCTCAAACTCAGGCCTCCTGACTATAGATTCAGAGTCCATCCTACCATGAGAAGCAGCTCCCCAAGCTGCAGTAACAGCAGTCAATAGCAACACACTTATGCAGCGGACCATTTACAAAGCCATCTTCCTGTCCTTTGTCTTTAACCTCAGGTATCTCTTTGGGAAAGTGCCTGGAAAGATGTGGAAGATACATTTTAGATGCAGATTACAGGCAAGAAAGAGTCACCCCCTGTATTTTTATCAGTCACATCCATCTAGCTATGTTCATACATAAATCATGGAGGGAGTGCGGCCGCAGAGCCACCTTGCATCCAAATAGAGTCAGATTAAAGGGTTCATCACACGTGCAGCCACAGAGCCACCTTGCATCCAAATAACGGGTTCATCACACATTTGTGTGCCCTTGGAAAGGAAACTCAGGCAAAATCAATCATTGATGGATGGCTTAAAATGACCAAGTAAAATCTGAGCCACATGCTTTCATTTAAATACAAATGGTCAGGTTTTGTTTATGTCTACAGAGGCAACTGCTGATACAAAAGTGGTGCCCTATACCTAGTAACCGAGTACAGCAAAGCCATTTTAGAACCTGGAGTTTGAAAGAGTCTATATAAATGTAAATTACCAACCAAAGGGAGCATAAAGTCTATGGATGTGAAAATGAAGCCACTGTCTCCTCACTGGCTCCTACAGGCCAGCATGGCCACACCACGCTCTTTCTTTTGGGGTGTCCCTGGAACAGGGATTCAGCTGAGCGTCTGTGCAGCAGTTTGCTTGGCAGTGTGACTGTATTGCTTCTGTGGTTGTTTGCCATCTCCCTATAGTTGTGAACGCTGCAGGCCTGGGGTTTCCAGATCTTGCAGAGTCACTGAGGTCTTGACACACCTGACTTGTCATAGCATCGTTTGGTCCCCTCGGATTCTCCAGGAGGAGTTTTCCAGGAAAATTCTGGGAGAGGCTTGGCCCAATAATCCAGACTAATGGCTAGAAAGTCAGCTTTATCCAGGCCCAAAGCTGAGCTCTGGGTAGGAATAAAATGCTTCTGAAAGCTACATTAACTCTTTTATACCACTAATGTTGTGTTTCAATTTGGGGCCTTGCAGTAGCCATTCCCTAAATGGGACTCAGAGGCATGAAAAAAAAAGCTAAAGTTAAGAGTCTCCAAGCCTGTCCCTCCCAGTGTCGCAGGACTGGCTTACAATGGGGAGGGGTTGATGGCCTAAGAGGGAATGTCTGCAAACTGCTGGGAGCTCCATGCAGGAAGAACCCAGAGAAGAACAAGCCATCTAAATGAAATTGTTTTCTTCCTTCCCAACCACGGTATATTAATTGGGTACAAATCGGCCCACTTAATGCCAATTGACATTAAGCAATTTACCATTTGATGGCAATTGAAAACCCATGTTTGCTGCTCTAAACCTGCTTGATTGTTCCAAACAGATTTCCCATCCGAAAGTGGAAATGGATTTAATTTGATCTCTTCAGTCTGTTCGCCATTACGTGTGAAATGGTGATATTGGTAGCAAGGACACCAGCCGCTACCCGAGCAGCAGAGTGTTCAAAAGGCAGGCGTTCCTGTCCCTGGCAAAAATTCAAAGGGGAGAGTCCTAATAGAGTTGTGAGGGCTGCAGGCCTGGCAGAGCCTGGTGGTTTATCATCGCTGTTGCTGTCTCGATGCTTTGATTTGTCAGTCTTTCCCTGCTGTTTCCTTACAATCAGAGAGGCTTCAAGGTAAGGAAAGTTCTAGAAAGTAACCTAGTACAGCTCTGTCACTTCAGTGAGAAAACCCAGGCCTAAGGAGGTGACCTGCCCTGCCTCCAATTAAAAATAATAATTCTGCTCTCTCTTTCTCATTCCCGTGTCCTCTTCATTCTCATGACTTCTCCACTCCACCCACAAGGAGCACTGTGCGTGGGGACTCAATGGAAAGAACGTAAGATCAGAAGCAGAGGCCCCTCCGTTGCTGTTCTCTCGGTCCTGTCACTGGCTGGCCCACTGGGATGTCTGAGTATTTCCCTGTCTTGCACTGTGTGAGAGGACTGGGCTTAGTATCACCTGGGACCACTTAGCTGGGGAAAGAAGAGCTGGAATGGATGTGCCAGGCTTTGGGGTGGTGGTGGGGGGAACCTAGTAACCGAGTACAGGTTGTAATTCTCCTTGTAACTGAGAACCTGAGTTCAAGTGATGCACTCACATCTTCCCACTTCCCAGGACTTCAGTTCCCTTTTCAATGAAAAGGGGAATAGAAACCTGTGCTTCCCAGTGTTTTTGCAAGGGCCAAATGAAATAACTTACGTAAAAGCCCTTTAAAAGTTACAAAAGATTGTGAGACGGGAAATGTAAGGCATTGGCTGACGCAAGCCCAGCCTGGACAGGACATGGACCAAATGGGCCAAAGGTTGGAAGCCAGGCAGAGAACACACTTCAGGCAATTGACTGTAAGAACTTATACCTCAAATCAAAGAAAGATTAGGGACTAGAAGCCTGGAAACATTTGCAGATGTTTGGCATGGCTGTGCCTTAGCCGTTTTGACTTTTGGAACAAGTAACATCTAGTGGTATTTGTTCCACTTGTTTTTCTTTTAACTAAGTTGTCAGCATATTATTTGAAAACTTTTTAAATCCTAAAGCTCTGTTTTGTAAAGAGATATCTAATCACTTCTCTGAACGAAAATGCAAACACGGACCTGTGAGTTTGTCCCTGATATTGTACCATACAAAGAACTTCACCCTGTACTCTACTGGCAGTATATGCACATTTGTATTTAGAAGTGTTTACAGGAATTCAGGCACTTGGCATTTTCACAAGAACAGACGTAATGGAATGAATACAGTCAGGTGCAGAAGCAGCCCTGAGCTGGGAGACAAGTGTGGTAGCTGTGTGGCTATCAGGTCATATTAATTCTTTTAGCTTCTGAGAGATGAGCAGGAATATGGGGATATGACAATATCAACCCCCAAATTAACTGAGATCACATCACCCAGGTTTCAGCTCAGATATCCCCTGTGCAGGGAGGCTATCGTATGATGGATACTGTGTTAGCTCATTCAGATTCCCCTTTTTAGGACCAAAGCATCATTCACTTAGCTGCTGAGAGTGTTGGCAACTGACGGCTCATAGCTGGGCCCCCTTCATAGATTGTCCTCAGTGGCCCGAGATCTATTCCCATTACTGCCAAAGGCAGCACACATACAATACTGGCCAATAGGAGGGTATAAAGGCCAATCCCCACCCTCACCCCAACCCAAGATGTCTGCAGGGCCAGCCCAGCTCCAAAGCCCTCTGTGTCCGGACAGCCCTAGGAACCAGGCTTTGCTATGACTATGTAACAGCCCAACTTCTGCTTCTGACCAATTCTATTTCCTACACAGATGCTCCTTGACTCACCGTGGGGTTACATCTTAATAAACCCATCACAAATTGAAAACATTATAAGTGAAAAATACATTTAATACACTTAATCTATGGAACATTATAGTGAAGTCTAGACTGCCTTAAACAGACTCAGAACATTTAAAATTAGCCTAAAATGGGCAAAATTTTTAACACATAAAAGCCTATTTTATAATAAAATGTTGACTATCTTATGTGGTTTATTGAATACTGAACTGAAAGTGAAAAACAGAATGGTTGTATGGGTATCCACAGTACAGTGTCTACTGAATGTGTATCATTTTTACACCACCGTAAAGCTGAAGAATTGTAAGTCAGAGCATCATAAGTGAGGAACAGTCTGTACGTCTCCGAGGATGCTGGTCCTGAAAGAGCTTTACATTGTACTCCCTATATACTAATCTCCACCTGAGTTAGCTTCCCACTGAACTTGACCTATAATAGGGGCCTTTCCTAGCCACACTGGAAAACAAAGAATCATCTCTCCTTTTGTCACTCCTTACCCCACTGCTCTTATCCCCAAATTATATCATTTACTTACGTACATGTTTATTGTCTGCCTCCCTGCTGTTATAATACATACTCCATGAGGGCAAGGACGTTGTGGGTCTTGCCCACTGCTACAGGCCCTTTCTAGAGCCATGCACATAGTAGGCACTGACTGAATACTTGTTGAATAAAATAACAGATGTTACAAGTGTCCAGCTTGGTAAATAGAATAAGCTCTACAAATGTTAGTTTGTATATTATTTAAGAATTCAATTTGTGCTTTAAAAAGGGTGAGTTAAAGATAACTGATAATATGCATAGGACACATACAGTGAATCACTTATCAACAAATTAAGGGATCCTGCTTCGGTTAGCATTTCTGTTTGCAAAGTAATGGCATGCTTATTCAAATGTGTCTATTACAGGCCCTCAATATATCCAGAGGGTATTTTTAAACTTGGAAAAAAAGAAACTTGAAAAAAATTAAACACAATCACAACAATGAATAGCATTTGGAAAATGAAGAGCTCCTAACAACAGAAACCGCCATCAATAAAGGGAATGGATTATTAGTTCACAAGAATAGAGTATTGTCATAGACAAGCATGATTCCTGCACTGATTCTTTTTTTTGGGGGGGGGGAGGTTTGCCAGGGCTGGGTTTGAACCTGCCACCTCTGTGGCATATGGGGCCGGCGCCTTACTCCTTTGAGCCACAGTTGCTACCCGCTGCACTGATTCTTATAAGACTCGAGGACATGAAGGCTTCAAGTCCAGAGATCTGAGCTCCAGTTCAATCTCTGCCTCTAACTCACCAAGCAACTTGGGTCAAGTCTCTGCGCCTCCAGTCCTAAGTGCTCTCATCTGTGAAATGAGAAAGATGCTTTTTATCATCCCTCTTCACTTTGAAACTTTACATGCCTATATTAGCTGACTGATATACATCAATAATATATTAATGTCAAAGAAGACAACATAGATGACTACCAATTGCACAAAGGTTAAGTTTAGTCTTAACCTATAGGTACTTGTGATAAAAAGTAGACAATTTAATTTGATTACTTATTTGTTTTGCGTTTAAGGTCATGAGATTAGATTCATAACTGAAAAGGCAAATGATGTCAATGGATAATAGACATGTTTTGCGGGCCTCAGGAGAAAATCTTTGGAGAAATGCAATGGCTCCCTTAAGTATGTAAACTAAATGAGGTTGGATTAGAATTCACTCACTATTACTTTTTATTTTGAGCACAGCTCAGAAGACTCTAACCTTTGTTTCTTTCTCTCTTTGCCTTCACATCTCCTCTTTCCTGTTCTCCCCTACTTTCCCATTGTGGACACCATCCAACTTCTATCCTTTACCCCCTTCCCTGTGCACTCATCTCGAATGGTGATCTCATCCACCTTACAGTTCTGATTATGAAAAGGTGGTTGTCATGGCAGTATCTCCAGCCATGATTTCTCAGTTTCTAGATCAAAATCCTAACTGCCTGTTGGATGGTTCCACTAGTTATCTCAATATCCTCAAACTCATAAGTTACACAGAGCTTAACATTTTCCCTGTCAGCCTTTAATTTGACTTATTTAAGGCAAATAAGTCAAGAATTATTCAAATTCTTGATTCCTACATTTGAATACTCACTACATTTCTCTCTTTTTCCTTTTCACTGTTTTCTGGATATGCCTTATTTTCTACTGCTTCTACCCTAACAGAAATCTTGAAGACAGTCACCTATTCAACAACTAGCCAAACTTACACCACTATTTTGAAAGTCGAAGCTGGCAATAGTATGAAAAACATTACAGACCAACGTCATTTTTAAACATAGATGAAGTAATACTAAATAAAATATGAAATATTTCTTTTTCCATTCTTGAGGTATTTACTAAGATGAATATGCTTCAACTTCATCCAGGTGAACATAACAGTCTCCATCTTGACTTTACCTCTTTCATGTTTACATGGATGGAGCTGGAACATATTCTTCTTAGCAAAGTATCTCAAGAATGGAAGAAAAAGTATCCAATGTACTCAGCCCTACTATGAAGCTAGTCTATAGCTTTCATATGAAGGCTAAAACCCAGTTATAGCACGAGAAATGGGGAAAGGGAAAAGGGAGGGAAGGGGAGGGGGGAGGATGGGTGTAGGGAGGGTGATTGGTGGGATCACACTTACAGTGCATCTTAGAAGGGTACAGCCCAATTCATAATTGCTAAGTCGTGGAAGAAGCCCAAATGCCCATCAACTCACGAATGGATTAATAAATTGTGGTACATGTATACCATGGAATACTATGCAGCCTTAAAGAAAGATGGAGACTTTACCTCTTTTGTGT
>CAUYON010081988.1:0-50508 GCA_963573935.1 Arctocebus calabarensis
ATATAGTGATCAAGGAAATGCCATGAAGGATATCTGTAACAGTATGATCAAAATATTTTTGAATGTATATGAATCGTGCCCTGTGATTGCACCAATGTACATAATTATGATTCAATAAAATTATTAAAAAAAAAAAAAGAACCTGGGTTTTAAAGCCAACCCTAGATTCAAATCCTTATTGCCCTACTTAACATAGTACGTCCTTAAGAAAGTCACGTGAGAAGTCTCTAAGCTTCAGTTTTCTGATCTATAAAATGCAGATCATACTTGCTAGTCACAGTTATGGAAATGAATTTGCACAGTCGGCACTGAATACGGGGTTTTTGCTGCTGCTTTTGTATGATCTGTTCTAATGTTATGTGTGAGCCATGTTTAACATCTAGTAAGACTCCTCAAAGTCCTGCCAGGCCAGAAAGACTACAGTGTGTGGGCCAAGAGGTTGGGTGGTGGCCTATAGGCCATAACCAGAGAAGTAGCATGTGTCTGCTTTCATCAGTAAACAGGCTGGTGACCATCACCATCGTGCTTCCCTCCTTACCACCCAACACCAACCCTTAGCTTAAACAAGTTATTTACTGCCAGATAACAACATTCCCCTTAAATCTTAAGAGACCAACACTTTGGAACACCACTTTCCAGTCCCCCTGGTGAAGAGAGAGAAGGATAGAATTATCAAACACCAAAAACACCACAAATAGTGGGCTAAATAGAAGAATCACACAAAGATAATATGTTAACATAACCTTATGGCATTTGGTAAACTTCAAATTTGGTGGAAAATCAATCCTAGAGATGGCACCTGTTTCTGTGCACATGCCCTGAGCTGAAATGAGAGGAAACAAAAATGTAGTCGCAGAGACTGTCTGCCCTCGCTCCTCATAAAAGGTGGAACTGCTTTCTGCTCAGTGCAGTCAGTCGCTTCAGCGTAGGAGGAAGCAGTGCAGAGATTGCTATCAAGGGCAAAGGAGAACTAAATAGAATGCAGTAACCTCGCTAAAGGGGCCAGACTATGCCTTTTTTTGTTGTTATAAAATCCTTTTTTCTTAGAGAAGAAATAGAATTTAGGATGTAAGTATTATTTATTATATATTTCTTGAAAGAGAGAACACTGCAACATAAAAATTAACCTTCCACAGAGAAATCTGGGTATTAAAGGTTTCTACACTACAAATAGGATTAAAAACAGGAGGAAAGGGCTAGTTTTAAATGTTTGAGTCTGTTTTAGCAGTTTTATTCCTTTCAGTGTGTGCTGCCCGAGTGGTGGTGTATTACCTGTGGGAATGGCCCTGCCCAGCCGTTGTTTGTGTGACAGAGGGGCTTCCAGTCTAGTCACCAGAAGCTAGAGACGTGTTTATTCTTTCCTCCCTTTCTTTTACCCTCTGTTTCTAGTATTTTCTAATGGGTGGTCTTCATCCATTCTCCTGCTTACCTAGCTCTTTAGTTTCCGGAACACCACACACAACTTATTACAGTTTGTCCTACCAGGTAATTCATTCCTAAAATAGTGTGTTCATCTTGTGACTTCCTTCTTCAGGATATTGCTTTGGGCTCATTGACTGACTATTCCAGAATCTCAGTTCTTCTGATCTTCAGGATTTTCCTTGTTTCTATAATCCATTTCTTCCTCCAGCCCTGTACCTATTATTCTTTTTCCACCTAGAATCTCTGATCTCATCTGTAAATCTTTTCTAATCCTGCTGGTCCTTAGATGGCCCTGCCCAAGTTCCATTTTTATGTAGAGTAAAGCTTCCCATATAGGATTCTAAGTGCTAGAGCTACAAGATGACTAAAAATAACTCTTCCTCTAGAGGAACCATAACTCCTCCTCCTCCATTCTCCCTGATTTTTACTCAGCTACAGCCACACTGACCCACTTTCTGTCCCTCAGACATGCCAAAGTATAGTACCCTTGTAGAGAAGATTGTATTTGTTCTTTCTTCTGTTTAAGATATTCCTCTTTCCTCATCTTCACAAGGCTCTGTGTCACCCAAGTTTCAACACTCATTGTTGAATAGAGTTGAACAGGGAAGGAGGTTCCCTGACCGTTCCAGCATCACCAACCTTCAAACCTTCCTATGCTGCTAGTCATCTTTATTTTACTTACCCAAACCTAAATCATCTTGGTTTTTCTCCTCCCGCACCCCACTCTTATAGAATATAGACTTGCGAGGGCAGGTTATCTGTCTTGCTTACCATGGTATTTCCAGGACTTTGAACATGCCTAGCATGCAGCGGGCTCTCAGTGGATCTGTGCTGATGGAAATGTCCTAGGACACTGTGCTTAACCATTAGGGTGATGGGCCCTGTGGCTCTGGATTCTAGGGCTCTGAATCACAAACATCCAGGTAAGTGAGCTGTCCAGTGGCAGAATAAGCTCCTGGTGGCTGCTAGAAGGTCAGTTTCTGTTTATTTGCTCTTTATCTTCTGAGGAAGTTTGTTTACTTACACTCTAGTTTTTGTTCTCCCATGTGCTGCTCAGAGCAGCATGACTGCCTCAGTGTTATGGGTGTGCTGAAAGCTAACCAGGGCTGCTGGCATCACTGCAAATACCATATGTTGAGAAGATTGTGGAAAAGCCATGTTGCTATGTGATCGGACCTTGTGACAAGCTGTCCTTTCCAGAAACTAAAAGCAGAACCCACTGGCATGCCCTGTTGTCTTGGGTCACTCAATTTCTTTGCGCTGTTATTTTCTTCCTTTGCAGAATGGGTTTTAGGAATTGTATAAAAATTATGCCAGGAAAGATACTCATAAAATAGATAAAATTCCTCCTTTTCCCCATTCTTTTAGATGTGAACGATTAGAAGAGCAACTAAATGACCTAACAGAGCTCCACCAGAATGAAATCTTGAACTTGAAGCAAGAATTAGCCAGCATGGAAGAGAAAATCGCCTATCAGTCCTATGAACGGGCCCGGGACATCCAGGTGAGCATGCAGGATGATATGTAAGAGCAAAACATAGTAAGATTAGGAAAAGTAAAAAAGAAAGGAAGGAGGAATTAAAAGAAAAGAAAAGAAAGACAGGAGGGTAGAATATCAAGAAAAGCTTCTACAGCTCGGCACCCGTAGCTCAGTGAATAGGGCGCCAGCCACATACACCGAGGTTGGCTGGTTCAACCCCAGCCCCAGCCTGCTAAACAACAATGACAACTGCATCAAAAAAATAGCCAGGCACTGTGGCGGGTGCTTGTAGTCCCAGCTACTTGGGAGGCTGAGGTGAGAGAATCGCTTAAGCCCAAGAGTTTGAGGTTGCTGTGAGCTGTGAGCTGTGACAACGGCACTCTACCCGGGGCAACATAGTGAGACTCTGTCTCAAAAAAAAAAAAAAAGAAAGGAAAGCTTCTACCCACTATAGTATCCCTACTCTTTAAATGATTAAGATGTGTTTCTCAGAAGTCTGTGCCATTTTGGGTGCTACACCTGCTTGCTTCTCAGGAAGTGTTTCTTAGTAACATTGGTCTTAGTAGCAGCAATCTCAGCATATGGAAAGCTACCTGCATCCCCTATGCTGGTTACTGTTTCAAGAACACATCTGACAAGTGTTAGGGCCATCTTGCCTGACTTCTCCTATGGAAAAGGGGGCTTTGTCCCAGCTTCCTGATCTGAAACTCTTACAGGCACATTGCCCAGCAGTCTCTGAGACTAATTCATGAGGCACCAAAGTTTGAGGCTAATAGCCCATCTATTTTATTCCACGGGGAAATAGAGCATATCTTTTTTTTTTTTTTTCTTCCTTCTATAGGGAGGTATTTCTAAGGTAAGAATAGTTCTCGGCAGTTTCACAGGAAAGCTTCTTGAAAGAAGCTAGTTTCAGAGAAGGGAAGTGGCCCAGGAAACTTGTATTTCTGCAGCCTAAAAGAATCAGGGAATGTCTAGATCATTTGCCCATCCAGGTCCTGGAACTCTGGAGATGTCTTAGTTTTTATTCTCCCTAAGATCGCTATAGACTCTAGATAGCATCCACTCTGTCATTTTCTAGCTGATTTCAGTGTGAAGCTACGCAAATCTTTACTCAAATCTCAGGAAACCAGGACCCATTGAAACCAAGACCAGAAAAACTGCTCCAACCACTGCTGAACTCTGAAAGATAGTTAACCATAGTTGGGGAAATAGGTTTCACCCCTAAATGTTAGGGTGAAATTCATATAAGCTTATCGGATAAGGCATGACCTTGAAGGGAACAGGTCTTTTTTACTGTTTGGTCTCATATGTGGACAGAGCCTTGTTTACAACCTCATTGGGGGTTGGGAGTAAAGAAGCCAAGGTCTGAGATCCCTTTCCACTGAGGTCAAGGGTTGACCTGACTTAGAAAACATGGGGTAGTGTGTGTAAGGAAGCATGTTCAAAGGTTGTTCAGTGCACTGTTTTTCTAGAGGGAAAGTTGGGAACAACCTAAAAATCCCCAGAGAGAAGTGACTGAGTAAACTACGTGCTATAGCATAGCCATACTATAACAATTCAGCAATTAAAAGAAACAAGGTGAGTCTCTCCGTATTGACATGGAGTAAAAAGTGTGAGGTGTACATCAGTATGTGTGATACTATTCATGTGAAGATGGGAAATAAACATGATAATTCATTCATTTCCCTTGGCTCATACATTTGGCCTTGTGACAAGCTGTCCTTTCCAGAACCTAAAATCAGAACCCACTGGCATGCCCTTTTGGCACATACATGTGTACACTTACACACAATTTACAAGCTTACCACAGGAGCAAAGGCTGTTATTGAGAACAGTATTAATCCTGTGCCTTGGTGTCTCCTTCACTTCACACTTAGGACTAAATGTGGAACCCCCATTTCCTATGCCTAGGTCAATTTCTTGTGAATTTCCTAGGCCTCAATTCCATGAATGGACTGTATCCATTCATTGATACATTCATTCGCCTTGCCCCAGGCAGAAAGGACTGTATTCATTCGTTTCCTGGCCAAGGAACCCATACACCTATATATACCCCAAGACTAAAAGCCTAAAGAGGGAGACAGCGAAAGACCAGGAGAGAAACGGAGAGAGCTTTTCTCTCCCCACTTGAGTTCTCTCTCTCTACCAGGAGCTTTAGTGTTTTCTGTATTTTCTGTAAACTAATTGTCTTACCACTGAAAAAAATAAATTAAAAAAAAGAGAGAGAGAGTAGCTAATGACCTGGGCTTTGAATTGAGTCATGTCTAAGGATCTGTCACTACTACCTCATTGTTCTTTCAAAATTAACCAAAATCTTCAAGTTCGAATTTTCTCACTTGAAAAACAGAGGCTAATAAAGACTTGCTCATTTTAAGGATAATGTTTAATCAAAAACTTCCCCATACTTTCAACAACTTAAGCTTATATGATTCAGGATTCTTGAAGTCTAAGTACCTTTATATGGAGAGAAAACCTGGATTGAAATTCTATTCATATTTCAAATGACCTGTAATTTTAGAAAAGCCTACTCTCTCAGCAGACTGTGCAAGAAAGCTGAAACTTTGAATTTCCTGTGCCGAATTTGACAGGAATTGATTTAATTGAAGGTCATATATTTTTGTTAGGGCCAAATTAATCTAAACCAAGTTTGGTGACTTCATATCAGAGGAAAACCACCTATAAAGTTATGGTTTTATCTGGTAGATGCTGTTAAGAAAGAGCTCTTCTGAAACAGCATTTGTCGCTTGTCCCAACTTTCAAGTTACACCACAGGCAATCTCTGGGTTATGAATGAGATAAGTTTTGTAGGTTTGTTCTTAAGTTGAATTCATATGTAGGATGGAACAAATACATTTATTTATTACTTATAACAACCTTTGTAAGTATGAGTTGCACATCAATCAGATGTTTGTAACTCAGGGGCTTATAAGAGCCTCTGTTTGTAAGTGTGAGTTGTACATAAATTGGATGTTTATAATTTGGGAACAGCCTGTATGACTTCAATCATATTGCTAAAACTCTGAAAACAAGAACAGCATTTGTTCTAATATTCTTTATCCTCTTGATGTTTGACAAAATGTACATCAAAGTCACACGTGTAACCTCCGTGTCATTGGTTTTCATTTCACCACATCCAGATTTTACTGGGAATGAAATGTTTTGAGGATTATTCTTTTGTCATTGCTCTTTATGTTTTTACCTTAGCTCCTTAAATTTAGCAATGTTTAAAAGGTGGCCTGCTACAAATCCTCAACTGCTTCCAAATCTCAACTGCGTGTCTGTTATTTTATTATTTAACAAGTTTGATAATTATAAGTGAAATGTGTCTTTTACTAAAACAACAAAATATCTCTGTTATACAAAAGAATTCCCTTATAATTAGAGATAAATAGGGAGACTAACATATAAATAAGGGGGATTTAAAACACCATTAGAACTCAAACTTTATTTTCATTTCTCATACATAGAAATGGGTGCACATGAACTTTATAGACACCCTGTATATAAATAATGAATTTCCTTCTTACATTCTTGCAATCAATTGCTGTGTCTTATTATTGATACAACAATAAGGTAAAGAGTTAAGGATCTGGCTCGGTGCCTGTGGCTCAACGGGCTGGGGCACCAGCCATGTACACCTGAGCTGGCGGGTTCGAGTCTAGCCTGGGCCCGCCAAACAACAGTGATGGCTGCAACCAAAAATGGTCGGGCGTTGTGGTGGGCGCCTGTGGTCCCAGCTGCTTGGGAGGCGGAGGCGGGAGACTCGCTTGAGCCCAGGAATTGGAGGTTGCTGTGAGTTGTGATGCCATGGCATTCTATCCAGGGTGACAGCTTGAGGCTCTGTCTCAAAGGAAAAAAAAAAAAAAAGAGTTGAGGATCTAAAGGCAAACTATCATCATAACATTTATGACTCTGATAAATAGAATTAAGCAATGGATCTTAAACGTTCAAAGGAGAAAAATTGTGAGGATATTAAGGGACAAGAAGAGGACTTACATTCTCTTTATTTGTGTTTTAGACTTTTAAAGTAGATGTTCTGGTTTCAAATGTAATTTTAAATTTTGACAGCATCTAAAATTTCAAGGCCAGAGAATTAATATGTTAAGAAGACATACTCTTTGTAGAGCTGGGAAAAACTATTCATTAAAAAAGAAATGTGTGGACTAACACAATTAAAACCTCATTCACAGAATACACATAATTGCCAAAAACTACCCCATGACATTCCTCAAATGATATTTTGAAACAAGCAAAAATCACTATAATTAAAGTTCATCAGTTACTCATGAAAACCAGCATACATAGAAATTGCCAAATATTGATTTTGTCCACCTTTAGAGACTCCTTGGCATCCATTTAAAAATCTCCTTTTTATGAAATGAATCCAAAGCTTGATTCTGTCATCAGTCACTCTCAGAATAAAACCAAAGCTATTTAAATACAAAATTAAGAATGTGTCAATTATTTCCCTGTAATTTATTTGCTAGTTTAGGAACTTCAGCGCTTTTGCTGCATAGAAGTTATGAAGAAAATAGATTAAGTATTAACACATGAAAATAATTATTCCATAATCATCCCAACAATTTATTATAAATTTATCATTATGGTACAAACTCATATCATTTGCATGGATGCTATTTTCATCACTGGAGTTTTATTTTTATTTCATAATTGAGTAGACAAAATTAGAAGGACCTCTATAAAAGATAATTTCCTTCTAATATTGTTGGCTGCAAATAATTTTGAATGTGTTTTAGTCTGCAACTCTGTAGCAACTCCAATGTTTTCTTTTACATAGTAAAAAGTCTTTGCTTGAAAATTAATTGTCAAGTCATTCCCCACACCTCTTGCTTCTGTGAGTTCTCACACGTGGCTTGGTGTTGCCAATGGAGTGTGAGTAAAAGTGATGAGCAACATTTCCTTTCTAAAGTGTTTCTTCCCAAAATATTTTTCCTTCATATTCTTTTGCTTTTTCTGGTGAAAGCATATGAAACTAAGGATATCATGAGCCCAAAGGGTCCTCGCTCTCTAAATCAGTAAATGAGAACCACACACTGTCCCCTGGGCCGTACCTCTGTGGCCCTGAGCGCCAACCAGCAGAACAAGCCCCCTATGATATTGGAATTTCAGGTTCTTGGTCTCAGCGATTTGAACTAAATCGAGGGACCACAAGAGTAGTGGTAAGTCAGGATTTATTTACAGGAAAGAAGAATTACAAGTAGAGGAAAAACCAAACCTCCAGGCAAAGAGGACCAGGAGGGGAACAAACTCTCCTGCTCCCTCTCTGATGTCCAGCCGAGAGAGCTCAGCAGTTTATATAGTCCCAGGGAGTTGTTTTGCCAGAACTTCTTAGGGCATGGGTGTTCATCAGTTACAGCCAGCTGTCTAAGGAAGACCGGCCCTGGAAACTGACATGATGTTGACCAGTCAGATGTGCACGAGGAGGAGACAGCAAGGTGCCAGTGTCTTCCCCACAGATGTCCGGCCCTCCCGCAAGCTGGTTCCTCCACCCTCCACAGCATCAGCACCACCAGGGTCAAGGCGGTGGTTGTAGGGCCACCTTATCCTGCATCACCTAGTCCCACATCCTGGCATGTGGGCTACACCCTCCACTGCATGCCACACCTGCATCCAGCTTTCCACCCTGGACCTGCTAGCTATAAGCTGCCCCCCACATAATGTTCTTATATGTATACCTAGATGAAGTGAAAGCTCACAGCCCTGACACCTACAGTCACCACCTAGGTAGCCTCACCAAACAGCTACTGCTACCATCGTAGAGAGACTTGGGCGGAGCAATCCCCTGCAATGCCATCTCAGTGAAGAGGAACTGACCTAGCTCTTTGCCCAAGCTTTCAAAAATGCACTAGAGACCACCCATTGTGCCACACAAAGATTCCCCAGCACTGGCCTGGGTCTCACAACCAGCCCAAGCACTGGCCAAGGTCCCACAATGCACATAGGCACCCGGCAAGGGCCCACCATCCACCTGCTTACCAACTGCAGTCCCATGACATGCCCAGGTACCTGTCCAGTTCTGTGACCCTCCCAGGCACCAGGCAAAATCACACCACCCGCATCTGCAGAGGGGGTTTGTGCAGCCCCCTGCCTAGCCTTCGTGTGACCAACCCACCAAGTTGAATGAATATACATGAATATTGGATTGGTTGACAACCACAGGAAATCAAGACAACACAGGAGGACAGTTGTGTTACAGATTCTCGGTGTATCTGCCCCTCTCCTGCCAGTTCAATACTCCACAGCAGGATACAAAAAGCATTATCTAGGGATCTCTCATCCTTTCAAAATAGATTTCCCAGCAAAAGAAAGGAGGTATGTTATGAAACAATCATCCCTGAGCTGAGTGAAGAGGTTTCAAATGAGAAGAAACCAGAAAAACAATTCTGGCAACGTGAAAAGATAAGCTACTTTAACATCCAAAACGATCTCAATATATCCTCAGCAATTGACCCTGAGCAAATGGGAATTTTTGATACATCAGAAATGGAATTCAGAATATGGACGACAAACAAAATGAGTGGAATTTAAGAGAAAATTGAAAGCTAATACAGGAAATAAAAAATATTTTAGGAGATGAATGAAAAATATTCAAAACTCGCTAGAAATATAGACAACTAAAAAAAGATACAGAAAACAGATCCTGTGATGGCTGCTTCCTGGAAGGCTGTGTCACGTGGAAACTTTTAGCCTTAACATCCATTCTGGAACTCCAGAAAAGGAAAAATTTCAAGGCCGATAGAATTATTATATATATAAACCATTTCTTGGGAACCTTCAGCCTTCAAGATGCAACATCATGCCAACAGTTTCAACACAATTGCTCTTAGTCCTCACTTCACTGCTGTTGGTGTTGCCTGTTGTTGAAGCATTGGAGGCCAGAGATGCCATTGCTCTGTTATTGGGTGTAGTTCTAAGCATCACAGGCATCTGTGCTTGCTTGGGGGTATATGCTTAAAAGAGAACAGATGTGACTTTGAAGGATCTCTTGAATCAAACCTTGCCATAAAAACCTTTGTGCTGTTGAGAGTAAACCTGAGCTTTGGTGTCTGAAAGTTTCCAAGAAACAGTAATTAGAAGAGTTTCATATTCTTTGTTGTTTCCCTTAAAATGGGAACAAATTGATACCTAAATGGGAAAAAAAATGTTTTCTTTACAACGTATGCACTACATATTTCAGCCTATACTTTATATGTGCTGTTTAGAAAGGTCAAAGAAGTAAGATGGTTGAAATTTACATAAGTAATTCATAGTTGTAGGATTTTCAAAACATGTGAAACAGGAAGAAGGAAGCTTTTGCCCACAATCCAAGAAAATCTCCACTGTTAAGTTACAGTCACTGCCTCCTAAATTGTTGAGGAGTCTTTTCTCCTTATTTTTATTATATTTTTGTTTTATCACTCAAGTTAATAATGGTATTTAGATATCACATAGCCAAACATTGGAACATTTATCTCTGGGTAAAAAACATTTAGAAAGATGTATTCAGTATATCTAATATTTAAATAGAAAAAAGATTTAATGTAACAACAAAATCCATTATATTAACATTGAAATGGAAAAAAAGATCTAATTTGAAAAAGAAATAAACTTTATATTAATTATTAACATCTCTATGATGAGAAGTACTATATTAAATATAAGCCCATTGGGTTGTAAAAATATATATATATATACAACACAAGTTAAAGAAATGAAAGAGTCATCTAGAGAATTATAGTTTACATCAGAAAGTTTCAAGAAAAGGATAATCCTAGCAGAAGAAAGAATCTCACAGCTAGAAGACAAGGCTTTCAAACTAATTCAGTTAGCTGAAGATGCAAAAAAAAGAATAAAGAAGAATAAACAATCACTCAAAGCAATATTTTACTATGTGAAATAATCCAACATATGAATTATACATATCCTGAGGAAGAAAAATAAAAGAACAAAAAAGGGAAAACCTATTAAAAGGTGTGACTGAGAAAAAAATTCCCTGGTATTACCAAAAATTTAGATATCCAGACACATGGTGGTCATCCCACAGGAGAAGACTCATAGCAAATAGAATCTCTCCAAAATACATACTCCTCAATCTGGCCAAAGTCAGGATGAAACCAACAACTAATGGAAAATGGAAAACCAGTTAGGTAAACAGCAGGTTTCTCAATGGAAACTGTACTAGCCAGAGGGAATTGGGGCGCTATTTTTAATCTTCTTAAAAGAACAACTTCCAGCCACCAAGTTTGTATCCTAAAAAACTAAATTTCATAAATGGTGGAGAAATAAAGACTTTTACAGACAAGCAACTACGAAAGGAATACATCACCTTCAGACCTGCCCTATAGAAATTGCTCAAGGTGCACCCTACATGCCATAGCACAATATATATACACACTAGTGTAAAAACACCCCAAAATTATAGCTCACAGCCCTTATAAACAATAACACAAAAGAGAACACAGAGCAGTAAGATAGCATCTAATATGATAAACAGAACAGCGTACCACTACGAATACTCATTGTGAATGCTCTGAACGAACCACTCAGAAGACACAGACTAACTGAATGAATGAAAACACACAACACAAGTATTTTCTCCCTCTGAGAAACACGTCTAATCCATGAGGACTCACAAAGACTGAGATGGGAAAAAATATTCCACACAATGGAAACCTAAAGAGAGCAGGTATAACAATTCCCATATCAGATAAAATAAACTTTCAGTCATCAGTGGTTTATAGAAGACAAATATGGGCATTACTTAATGGTGACAGGAGCTATTCATGCTAAATATAGATGCACCTCAGCAGGGACTTCCCAGTTTCATAAGGTAGATTCTTCTAGCTCTAAGCAAAGAAATAAACAGTAGTATCTTAATTGCCAAGGACTTCAACACTCCTCTGGCAAGATTAGATAGAGCTGCAAAGCAGAATATTAATAAAGAAACATTGGACTTAAACAAGACTCTGGAACAAAGGGATCTTACAGACATTTACAGAACATTCTACCCAAAACTACTAAATATATGTTCTTCTCATCAGCACATGAAACATTTTCCAAGATTGATCATATCTTAGGCTACAAAGCAAGTCTCAGAAAATTCCAAAAATTTGAAATCATCCCATATATATTATCAGACCATTACAATGAAATCGATTTTAAGAGAAACACTCACATTAATCAAAGTGAATGAAATCATACCATATATATTACCAGACCATTATCTAGTTTTATTCTGCCATTCTACCAGTCTTATTCTACCATTCTACTAATTTATTAAGAGAAACACATTTATTCAAAATCATGAAAATCAAACAACTTGCTGCTTAATGGTCAATTATGAAATCAAGATTGAAATAAAAATATTCCTCAAAATGAATAAAAAAGAAGACCCAAACTCTTAAAATATATGGAATAGAGCAAACACATTCCTAAAAGGAAAGATCATAGCATGACAATGCCTATATTAAAAAGATGGAAAGGTCACCAACTGTCACATCTCTAGGAAGTAAAAAAAGAACAAACTAAACCCCAAGTAAGCCAGAAGAAAAGAAATTTTAAAATCTCAGAGCATAACCAAATGAAATGGAGGTGAAGATAAATTACAAAGGGTCAAGAAAACTACAAGTTTGTTTCTTTGAAAAGATAAATAAAATGAAGAGACCACTGCCTAGATTGGTCTTAAATAGAAGAGAAAGGACTCAAATAAGCTCAATCAGAAAGGAAAAATGAGACATTGCAGCTGACACTGTAGAAATGTTAAATGTTATCCTTGAATACAACAAAGACCTCTACTCAAACTAAAAACCTAGAGGAAATGAATAAATTCTTGGAAACACACAATCCCCAAGTCTGAATCAGGAAGAAATAAAAATCCTAAACAGTCTACAAGGAGCACAGGGACTGAAGCAGTAGTAAGAAAATCTACCAACCAGAAAGCCTCTGTACCAGACAGATTCACAGCCGAATTCTACCAAACCTGCAGAGAGCTACTTTCTCTCTGTTCTGGACACTGCTTCCTTCTGCTGCTTCTTTGGGCCTGTCACATGGACTAGCCCTCAAGTACCAGACCTTCCACTCGCTGGCTTCCTTAAACCCTGCCCATATCTTTGCAAATAATCCTTTTATTAAACTCTCTTCAAATTAAAAAAATACCAGTAAAGTATTTATTTGTTCCTTTTAATTAGCACCTGCCCTGTGTGTCAGTATGATAAGAATAATAGCAAATATGATTGCCAAATATTCTACATTGTCTTTAATCTTTGCAACAATTGTGTGATCAGTTTTTTCTGATCCATGTCATATGTTTAGAAAAGTTAAAATGTTTTGTGTTGGGTCACAGGAGAGCAGGCACAGCCCTTACATGACTAAAACAGGAATCAAACCCCGATTCCTCTCTCTGGTTCCAAGGGATTGTTAAAAAATGGTGGAGTCGACCTTCACTCAACTTGCGGCTCGGAGAGGCGATGAGACCATAGTGAGGCAGAGAGAAGTGACACATGCAGAAAACCTAATCCTAGGTGGAGTTTGCTTTAAAATCATTTATAGATTTAGTCCCTGAAAATTTAGTCTTGAAAACATTTTACTTTAAAGTTAAAAAAAGAAACTGATGTACACTATGGTGTATTAGAAATATTAAATAACTCTTTAAATATTTTTAAAACTACAGGTGAATATAACAATAAAAACAGAATAAGCATTAGAAAACATGAGGTCTTTGTAAATAACGCATACATATAATAAAAATTATTTCTGAAAATATACTTTTGAAAGCACATTGTTTCTGAAAATATGTCATTTCATGAGTGATTTTCAATAATCAAATGTACATGGCAACCATTTAAAAAATATGAGGAAATTTGGCAATAAAATCTCAGAAATAACATCAAAGACAAAGGCAATAAAAGAATATTAAATAAGCTGGATTTTAATGAAAATTAAAATCTTTTGTGTAGCAAGATACTATCAACAAATTGAAAAGACAACCCACAAAATGAGAAAAGATATTTACAAATCATATATCTGATAAGGGATTAATATTCAGTATATAGAGAGAACTCTCAAAATTCAATAGCAAAAAAAAAAATCTGATTCAAATATGGGCAAAGATTTCAGCAGACATTTCTCTAAAAAAAAAATAAGCACATGAAAATATGCTCAACTAATCATTATGCAAATTTAAATCTAAACTGCAAAGAGATACCACCTCACATCCATAAGGAGGTCCACTATCAAAAAATAAATAAATAAATAAAATACCAAGTGTTAGCAAGGATGTGAAGAAATTGGAACCCTTGGGCACTGTTGGTAGGAATATAAAATGGTATACCTGATGTGGAAGACATAATGGCTATTACCCCCAAAATAAAAATAATACCACCACAATATTCAGCAATTCCACTTCTGAATACATACCCCAGTTATATCAAATTATATAGAATTGAAAGCAAGGTCTCAAAGAGATATTTGTACATTCATGTTCACAGCCAACATTATTCATAATAGCTTAAATATGAAAGCAACTCGAGTGTCCTCAATGAGGAAGCTAAAATGTTTCATGCATGCATACACACAACTACACACAAAATGGAATATTATGCATGCTTAGAAAGAAAAACAATTTCTGACACATACTACAACATGGATAAACCTTGAGGACATCATCCTAAGTGAAATAAGCCAGAAACAGGAAGATGAGTGCTGTGTGATTCCAGCTATAAGGGCAGCCAAATTTACAAAGTACAATGGTGGGTGTCAAGAGTAGAGTGGGAGGAAAGGGAATCACTGCTGAAGGAGGCAGTTTTGCAAGATGAAGAGTCTGGCAGTGCTGGTGCACAAGAATATGATGTACTTAATCTGAACTGTACTTACAAATAAGTAAGGTGGTAAGTTATTATATATATTTTAACAGAATACAAACATTTTAATAAATATGCATGTGAAAAATACAGGAGTAGAAAAGAGAGTATAAAGGAGAGAAAAAGGTTAATCAAAGAAACTTAAAAATTGATACCGAATAAGACATGTTTAAATAATTAATTTTACTGAGGAAATCGGAATACATCTGGGCATGGGATATGACTCAATATTTCTTTCATCTCTTTGTTCAATGCAGGAATTCCCAGTGACACAATTAATTGATTTTTTAAAAAGGATTGATCAATTGTTATTAAAGACCAGCTGTGGTGCCTCACCCCTGGGGTCCTAGTGCTCTGGAAGGCTGAGGTGGGCAGATTGCTCAAACTCAGAAGTTTGAGACCAGCCTGAGCAAGCGTGAGATCTTATCTCTACTAAAAATAGAAAAACTACCTGGGTGTTATGGCAGCCACCTGTAGTCCCAGCTACTAGGGAGGCTGAAGCAGAAGGATCTCTTGAGCCCATGAGTCTAAGGTTGTTGTGAGCTATGATGCCACAGCACTCCACCCAGGGCGATACAGTGAGACTCTGTTTCCAAAAAGAAAAAAAATAATAAGTTATTAAGGATGTTAATCAGACAAGCTTTCCATTTGCAGTTACTAATTATCTGCCTTTAAAACACAAATAATCAGGGACAGACACAGAAGCTCCTACCAAAATCTAGTAAAAGAGCATTCTGGGATCTGGTGACCCAGATCTTCAGACAGCTCCCCTCCCTTGACTCCCAAATCTCAGCTGTCACTCCTCATGCTGCTGTTGGGGCCTATAAGTGGTTGAGCACAGGAAAAAGTGTGACCTCTGTTGAATTCCAGTAAAGGACTAAAGTAGAGTTGTTTTTCTGAAGGGGTGGGTCAATTTCTAGAGAACCTGGTTGAAGTTTTGAAGAAAGCAACATAAAGAATTACCTTCCAAACAAGGTAAAATCAATCAATGCAATTTAAAATGAACACATCCCAAAGGCTTTATTTTATTAATTATTATTAT
This sequence comes from Arctocebus calabarensis, assembly GCA_963573935.1. Lineage (NCBI taxonomy): Eukaryota > Metazoa > Chordata > Mammalia > Primates > Lorisidae > Arctocebus > Arctocebus calabarensis. The sequence goes on from CAUYON010081988.1 coordinate 15,803, forward strand.
TTTACTGATTTTAATAAAGAAAACACAAAAATATGGCAGTGCTTAAAAAGAGAACTAAAGTCACGCACATTTAGACAGCTAGGGAATGCTGAGATATATTTATGCAGGGTTGAAAATCTGGAGAAATTAGTCAGTGTTCTCAGGGCAATAACTAATTGCATTTCATCAGACATAATTTGCATTTCTATGGGCAAAATTCATTAGCATTTCTCTTAGTTTTCCACAAATTAAAATGTACCTCTAAGGAGTTATAAAACAACCCAGTCTAAGACAGAGGCAGAGATAACCCAGATGAAGAGCTTGTCAGGACACCCACTACATTTCAAAGTTTTCCACGGTTTCCCTCACAATGTATACATGCAAATATTAAATCTAAAAAGGGCAAAGATGGACTATCTGGGAATGGGTAACACAAATTTAAATAAAATGCTGAAGAAAAATTGGGACATCTTTTGGAAAGATTGTTCAAGCAATCTACCCACCTTGGCCTTCCAGAGCACTAGGACTCCAGGGGTGAGCCACCATAGCTGGCCTTTAAAACAATTGATCAATCCTTATTTTTTTTTTAAATCAATCAATTGTGTAACTGGGAACTCATGCATAGACCAAAGAGCTGAAAGAAATATTGAGATTATCGAGTCAGATTCCATTACGGTGGAAATTCTAGAAATTTAGAATATAGAAGTGACAATATGAAACCATTTAAGAAAATAAAGGAGTAGGTGGTGCCTGTGGCTCAAAGGAGTAGGGCATTGGCCCCATATGCCGGTGGTGGAGGGTTCAAACCCAACCCCAGCCAAAAATTGCAAAAAAAAAGAAAAGAAAGGAGTAGAAGTTTGGGGGGTGGATATATAAGCTGTCCAAATTTTTCCTTGGGAGGAAAGACAGTGAGAGTGAGAGCTTTAAGAAGTGGATATTTTCTAAAGCTTTCATTCTATAGCGTTGGGAGTATGAAGGGAAGACATGAGCGTCTTGATTGAGAAGCTACAAACCACCTCACAGGGGCGGTTGCTACAGTTGTTGTCATTTTCTTTCCAAATAGTAGTAGAAAAGTACATTTTGTAAATTGAAAATAGAGGAAAAGGAAGGAAATCAAAACACCACAGATTTATGATTAGCCTAACTTTTTATTTTTCTTGATTACCACATGTAGCCCAGCATATGACCAAGTGCCCTAACTCTTACCAATAAATTATCTTCAGAGCATAGACTTGCTTTCTTTTAGGAAAACTGTCAGGAAGGGCCTTCTAAGGAAGGTAGGGGTTTTTTGTTTGTTTTAGGTTTGGTTGTTTGGTTTTGTTTGATTTGGTTTGGTTCTTTGCCTAAGGACTACAAATTGTTCTGACATGAAGAAAATGAATAAAGTATGGCTGTCATAGCCCATCTTGATGTTGTTTACCTTCTGCTTACAGTTCACCCCAGTCGGTCTTCAGGTCATTTTAGGAGTAAGATCTCAGGAAGCTGGACCAGGTAATAAACATAGGAGGTGAGTTTTCTGTGTGTATGAGAACTGGGAGGAGACAAGCCCAGGAAAACTCAAGGTGTATAAACAGTGGTTTTACGTTCACAGCGAATGCAAACTTGCATAATGTGAATATAGCTCCTGCAGCGTAAGATGCCAATATTGAGCGCTATGGCATTTAACATCAGGAAATGAGACGCAGGCACAGATGGGTTTCAGGCTTCAAGGGAACAAATTCTTAAATTTAAATAACTGTGAGAATAATTACATAGTTTGGTTGCAAGTTACAAGGAGTACATCTCATTCTTTCAAACAGAGCTTTTTGTCTGCTATAATTACACCTTTCAGAGAGTGTTGCAAAAAATCCGAAGCATATCTTCCTCAATCAGCATTATCCTCCTAAACGCTGACGTCTATTTATTAATGCTCATGTGCGTGCTTCTGCAGGACAGAACAACACCAATAGGCCCGCTCAGGATGTAATGCTTTCCATATAATTTTAACACTTGATATTTACATTTCCAAGCAATGCAAATAATTATAATACGTACATACATACATACATATAAAATGTGTATCCATCCACACACATTGACGCTAATGCCTTTCTATCCCTATTTCATAGACACAGGGTCGGAATCGGTGTTTATTTTCTCTGGGAAAACACTGCATAGAGGGAAAGGGCCTCTGGAACCTGGCAGTGTGGTTAAACCCTGCACAGTATTCTGTTCCTAACCAAGGAGAAGGGAAACTTCTGGAATAAAAAACCTGCAATATGTTTTTTCCTATATCATTTTATGTAAGTAGTTTTTTTTTTTAACTCCAATTGAAGATTGAAGAAACAATACAAGTATTTTTTCTGTTTAGAGCAATTCTATTTAAAAGAAAAGATTTATTCTTTAATCCTGTCAAGGGACAAAAAAAGAGTGAAGCCTAGGATAACAGATTCAAGGGAGGGTTCCACAAGGGCTCTAGGAATACATACACCCAGGGAGGGTCCTTTGGGTTGGAAATCTTAAGATCTCTGAACCAGCCATCCTCTTGGCCATGCAGACACCTCACCTCCTGTGGAGTAGGTTCTTGCCAATGAAGCTTTAAAATGTGGGGCTCTAGCAGGGTTGATGAATGGTACTACTGTCCACAGTTCCTGCTAAATTCAATAAACTCTATTTAAAAGAATTTTTATTTTAGTGAATGTCAATTAAACTACAAAAAAAATTTAAGTAGAACAAAGTGAGTTGAATAATTTCTGAGTTTTACAAATATTTCAAAAAACATTTTTAGACTGAAAAAATATATGGAAACACATTTTGCAACACATCTTTACATTCTTCCGAACATTACATTGGTCCCCTATGGCAAAAACGGAAGGCCAGTCTTATTGGATGAGGAAGAGGTAGCTAAATGTTACAGGCAAAGAAGGATTATCTGGGAATGCACATATACCCTCAGGAAGCTGCAAGATAAGACATACAATGGTGCAAGAATATACTGCTTTGGTGAAGTTTTAGGGGCCCAGTGGTCTTGGACATACCCAGAAATACATTGCAAAGTAAAGGAAAAATTATTGCATAACCCATTTCTACCTTAGAAAAAAAGGCACATGCCTAGTTGTCCTGTTCAGATTCTGTGGTGCAAACTGCCCTGCCACTTGGCCAGAGAATCTGGCAGCAAATATGGTTTCAGGTATCTGTGGTGGAAAAGACGCCCCATGGAAGTTACAGCAAATCCCAGGATGAGAATCACAATGAAGAACCCAAGTATTCTCTAGCAAGGCCAGCCCATCTACATCAGACAAGTAGTCACCATTCTAAAAACATACATTTATAGTGCATGGTCTGCTTCTGAGTCTTGATAGAAATGGAACATCTCACCTTCAGACCTTGAGAGACTGATGCAAACAAAACTATTCCTTAAGAGTTGGATAATGCCAAACCCGTGAAGTCTTAAGGCCAGGGAGAACCAGCAGCAATTCATCAAGATAGGAGTCATACATATGGAATTAGACACAAGATATAAGGCACAAGGAAGCTGCTGGGCATGTGGCCCAAACCCCTTTCATCTCCCACCATTCACTGCACCAGCACCTCTCTCTCAGCTCACACATATGGCTATGTAGGCAGGGGTTGCCATGTGAGTACAAATTAAAAATGAACAATAACTGAACTATGGCCTCCTTCTTCCAAGGTTACCCTGAAAGAAAACAGTAAAGAGAAATCTTCCCAATAAGCAGAACTTTAATCACTTCACCTGGTCAATTACTCTCTAGTAAAAAAGGTAGCCTATAAGAAAAACAGACATTGGCTCAAAGATAGTGTTTAAGAGCTTGGCTACTGGACAGGGGCCTGATAGGAGAAAGATGAGAATACTAAGGAAAGGAAATATGGAGAAGATGCATAAAGATGGCCGTAAGCAAGTGGATGTGAAGTTGAATATCTTCTATCACCATCAGAGTACATCCACCAAGAACAGGCATTGACCCTTCCAGTAGACAGGATGACCAAGCCAGCTGACAGCATCCTGCCTGTGTCACAGCAGCCCCAGCGCTGGCACAGAGGGCATATTGAAGTAGCCATGGTGGCAGGAATGGAGGCCTCTCCCAGGCTCTGCTCCCCTGTCTTCCTCTCTGGTGTTACTGGGGGCACACCTCAATAAATTGCCAACAAGTAGATCCCCGTCCCCAGTAGATGCTGGGTAATCTAGCCCAACAAGGCACTCTACTGTTCTCTTTCCCTCCTTCTCCCCCTTCCCCTTCTTTCCTTTCTTTCTTTTTGGTCATGTTGGGGCTACATCTCTAGACTACACAGAGTGGAAACCTGCTTGGAAATGTCTGTCCAGCAAGTTGATGACGTCAGCTGGGCAGTGATGCCACCTTATAGTGAAAAACGTTTATGCTTTCAGAGTGGGGATAGGCAAACTCTTTTCTGTAAAGGGCCAGGTAGTAATATTTAAGCATTGTGGACTGCACGGTCTCTCTTGCAACTATTCAACTCCACTATGTTAGCACAAAAGTAGACATAGACAGCATTAAAACAAATGACCTTTGCTCTGTTGGCATACAATAGACGTTCATTCATTAAAAACTCTTGGCAAACCACGTTTGGCCCATTAACACAGAGTCGTTTCAAAGCATTTAAGAGAGAGTAGGAGTGTGAATAGTGTCTTGTGGAGCTCAACTGGGGGACTGAGTCCAACTTTTAAGATACAAGTCCTAGAACAGTGATTTGCAACCAATGTGAAGGGAGAGGATTTTAGGTGTGCCACACAACTTTTAAAAGAACACTAATTAAATTATTTTCAAAGGAATTTCAAAGCACAGTAAGTATACTCGTTTTTGCACGCAGTTTTTTGATCAACATAATTCAAGTATGCCTTGGAAGTTTAACTATAGCTTGAAGTGTGCCGCAAGGTGAAAAAAAGATTGAAAAACACCATCCTGGAAACTTCTGTGTGTAACACGAGATAAAGGTTTCTTGGTTCGTTCCTCCCTGTATATGAAACTTGCAACCATTAAAACAGACACTTTTCCCCTGTTTCTTTCATTTTCTACAGCCACTGTCCTGACCTGAGGCTGCTACACATGACCAGCTAACGTCTCCGGGTTGCAGGGTGTGTTCCCACTGTCCTCATACAGCTACGTTGGGAAAGAAAGACGTAGAGCAGTCCCATTGCCTATACTGAGCAGTATAGCAACTGCCACCCCTATGTTTTCACAGCATTGCAGTTGCATCCAGCAAGGACAGCCGTGTAAGGAAGCCCACACCTTGTCAGATAGACTATGCTTTATTTTACTTAATTTTTAGAATAGCCAATACACGCATATGGCTCCCAGTGCAGAAAATATAATCAGGTACAGAGTAAAAAAATCCCTTCTTCCCTCTGCCCCTCCCTCTCTACCACATTCCCATCCCTACATTCCAGTAGGAAAGCACTGTTTTTAGTTTCCTGTGCATCCCTCTGGTGTTTATTTGGCTTGAGTTTCAGTGAACTTGGCCATTGTGCCCTGTATTCACTGTTTCTAAGGTAATGACATTTTCGTTCCTTTTGTCTTTGAAACTTCATTTAAAATTTTGAATTCGAAAGTGCTTTTTCACTTAATGTCACTAGGGATTCTAATATGAAATGAAAAGTAAGTAAACACCTATATGTCCAAAACGTATGTGCATATGGTAGAGGCAAACTTTGGGTATTTATATTCACAGGTCATACCTACATTGAAACAGCAAGATCACTTGGTTTTCTATAATTAAGGGGGAAAATTTAGCTCTAAATGTGTAGAGAGCCAAGCTGCAATTGAATAATTACCATATAGTACACCGCTGTACAAGTGGGTTCAAAATGCAGATTCACACACAGGGGTGAAATAATCAAGGCAAACAATGGAAAGGAAAAGAAGCAGAAGGTCAAGATGACCACCCAGACTGAGAGAAAACACAGAAGATAATTGTTGTGTCCAGCACTGAGGTCAAATCTGAGCCTTTAAGGCCTTTGAACGGGAGGAGAGTCCTACTGGTTACTGGTATCTCAGTGTGGCCTCAGCCCAGTATCTACAGACGTGGGGGTGGAATGACACCAGGCATAGTAAGGGCTGTTACTGCTACTATATTTTCTTTTCTTTTGTTCCTTTCTTTCTTTCTTTCTTTTTAATTTTTAGGCACGATCTTGGTCTATGGCCTGGACTACAGTATAATGGCATTAGCACAGCTTAGTACAGTCTCTAACTCAAGAACTCAAGCCATCGCCCTGCCTTGGCCTCCAGAATAGTGAGAACTACAGGTCGTTTGCCACCATGCCTGGCTGACTTTTTAAAATTTTTATAGAGCAGTAACTCAACCTCTTAGCCTCAAGCTATCTTCCCACCTTTGCCTCTCAAAGTGCTTAGTTTATAAGCATTTAGCCACTGTACTTGGCCAAATACTACATTTTCTAAAGTCAGTTAATTTATCTACTACAGGGAACAAATCCAAGCTGAGTAAGAGTCGATGGATTTTACTCCTATCTCTTGCTAGTTTTAAAGTTGTCTTCTCCAAATTTCTGTTTAAAATAAAGCCAAAAAATACTTTGGTTCTGGGAAAATCATAAAAGGAATTCTAGAAAGCAATAAAAATGACATTTTTCAAAAAAGCCTGTGAGATAATAAGGTTTGATTTTTCTGGGACCCAAGTCATATATCTTAATACTGAGCAGCATTCGCCTTGGTGAAGGCACGCTGGAGGGGCTAAGACACATCAGCAAATCCCTGAACTAATTCAGACAGACACTGAACAGTATCACAAGGGAAAGATGTGTATATCATACTTTTATTCAAGGAAAAATATGCACTCTGATGATGAAATGGACTAATTTAAGGTGGTCAGGGTTTTTTGTTTAAAGTACAATTGAGTTGTTTAAGGGATACCTTAAAATATCTCCTCTTCCAATGACAGATTTGCTGAAAGTGTCTTAGGGAGATATCCTAGCAGCCAATCAATAAGAAAATATATGTATAAAATAAATTGTTAGATAGTACAAATTGTATTTGATAATATTATTACTATTGATGTATATAGATTTGAATATGAGATTTTTTAAATTCTCGTTTCTCTTCCATGTTCTATGGTATTTCCTATATTGAAATGCAAAAGGATGATATATCATTTCAGATCAAAGAATTCCAAATGAATTTAACTTCATTCATATTGCCTAAATCAAGTTGATTTATCATACTAGTTCAGACGTATCTGTTGATTGTCACTTGTAGAGAGTAAAGAATTTAGAAAGTCACCTTAAGAGTTTTTCTGTTATTTTATATTTGACAATTCAGAAAATAAACTATTATTGTATATAGTATCTCAAAGCCCTTCGTGTGATTGCCCTAATCTGATAACACAAAAATTTCACACAAAGTTCTATTACCACAAAAGTTGATTTAATCTTCTGACCCTGATGAATGATTCTTCCTTTGTCATCTGGAGGCTACTGTGTATTCAGAGATTAGAGAATAAATCAAGCCTTGTTAATTTCTGCTCTTGATGACACACAATTGGATTTGAAAAGAATTTCCACAGATATTTTAATTACGTTGAAGAAAAAGAAATTCTGACTCAACGTTTTTCTTGTCACTTCATTTCATGTTTCTCCACACTCTTCCTGAAGATAAACTGTTTGGGGCCACAGAATGACTTCCTTTAAATGCTTCTCTAGCACAAAATTTTACCAAAACCCATTCCCTTCTCAACGGGCACGAAGGCAATTTGAGCCTCCCCCTTTCTTCCCCAGCTATTTCCTTATATTCTCTCACTTTTTAAATGGTCTCTTTCTTCTCCTTCTTCCTCTAATTTTGTTACATTGGGTGCTATAAATTCTTCACTGTGCTAGTAAAGCTGTCTCCTAAAAATACTAAGTTATTTTAAATTGTGGAATTAACCATTGAATTAATTTTCACTAAATATAATCACATAGATGGCACTTCAAACAGGCATGAAGGCACATGGTTAGCATAATATATGAAATTTTATACCAAATATTTCTATATACATGCACCAACATTAATAAAATTATGTAGCCAAAGTCCCATGGTATATCCTTTCCTAAATGAGAAATGTACCTTCTAAAGAAAGTTATGGGTTGAGTTCAAAATAGAAGAAAATTGAGATAGTTTAATGTTTTATTGATTGTTCTTTTACAAAGTAAGGAAGACTAAAACCAAAATAAGTACATAACTGTCAAAAAATATAAAGTCGCTAATATATGGGTATTCACTTAAGTCTAAAATTGATTCTCTGATCACACACATTTATAAATAAGTTATCTGGTGACTCTCCTGCTGGCTTGCTGCGCTGAATTAGCACTGGTTGGATGTATTTGAACTGCTCTAGGCAAGATTTATGATTTGGATGAAAAGATTTCAGTAAACACCTCAGGGATAGTGGAAAACTACACTTTGAGTACACTATTACTTCTGTAACATTGTCAAACTTTTCTACACATTCATAATAAAAGTTGACCCACATACTTCAAAAGAACCCAAAATAACAGAAAGGAGTATATTTTCCAAAGTAAGAGTTATTTTTAAATACGCTTATAGGTGAAAACTTGAAATGAAATTAATCTTCTATACATATAAGGGCTGACAGTGAAGTTCGTGAAACTCATCCTAGAAAAAAGTGCTCGAGTCACCATCAAGGTACTCCCCGGGAAGCTATGCACCAACACCAGCACCTACTCTACCCTTGAAAGCACTATTGGAACTCTTTCTGGAATGGCCATCAGAGCTGTCCCTGTATGCACACAAACACCCAACAGCAATAAAGAATGCCACTCCACATGACGCCACCGCGTGAAGACCTGGACACAGCTGTGAGACACTGACACACAGAGCTGCTTGTCTAGTGCTGCCAACGTAAACACATGGTGGCTAATTTGTGAACTTAATTGTCAGACCTTTGTAGGACTGTCAGATGGTCATTCCAGAAAAAAGAATCCCCAATTGCTTTGAAAGTTGGAGTAAGGGCTGAGATCAGTGCACAGCTTTCAAAAAGGAGCCCTGCAAAGGGGACCCCGGCGCCATTCAGCAGCGAGGTAGGCAGTACTTCTGGAATGAGTCTGTGCATTTAATTGTCAGACCTCATATAGGGAGCCGCCCACACTTCCTAACCTCACGAACATTCATAGTGATGAAACTTCATTCTCCAACTTAATTTTAACTGTAATTCCTTGATTGTAAAACAAAGGTAATAAGAATATTTACTGGACAGGATTATTATGAGAATTAAAGGAGTATGACTATAGTGTGTATAATGGTATTTGATGCTTTGTATGTATTTGCTAAATACTTCCAAATAAATCTTAATTTTCTTTCCCAAACTTGTTTCTTCTATTGTTTTATTTGCTTTTTTCAAAGACATGCCTTTGCCTCCCAAGCCATGTATGCTTGAAACATTCAAGATATTCCTAAGTTGAAAAAGTACCATCACTCTCCCTCCCTTATTGCAAGCATAATAAGCTACTATATCTTGGAGTTACCTACAGAATATTTGTCACCTTACATATGTGGCTGGTATGTGCATGTATGTCCTCACTGGAGAACTGGGCTTATCCCCAAGTGGGAACTTGACAGTTGAGTATTTTAGTGGAGTAGGAAGTCTTAGCTGCTCTCTGTGGTTAAAATGCTAATAAAACTATTTAACACATTACTATTTCTAAGTGTTTTATTTTTTCAGTTTGCCATTTTTTTTCATTTAATTTAAGGGTATAGACAATTAGGTTATGTCATTTGCAATTTTTTTTGTTTTGTATTTTTTTGTTAGATCATAACTGTGTACATTTCTGCATTTATGAGGTACAATTATGTGCTGACTCTATATACAATCTAGAATGTTCACATCAAACTGCTCAACATATCATTTACCTCGCTTATTCAATTGTTGTGTTTAGACATTTATACGCTACTGTTAATATATTTCACATGTATGCTTGCAATATACACCCCAGGTAGGTGAGGTCCCACCCATTACCCTCCCCTCACCCTCCTCTAGCTGTTTTCTTAACCCTATAAAAAAAATAGATACTACATAAAGTATCATTTAAGAACCTGATATTATAACATGAAGTTCTGTGTAGCAACCACACATCCAAATATTCTAAGACTACACATCCTATTACTTGTTTACTAATCTAGAAACAATTAGATTCCTAAAAGAAGAATCCATATAATTATGATAGTCACAGAACTCAAGACATCTTTTAGACTGATGTCTTGCCAGCTAATGTAAAATTAGTTTATAATGTCCCTTATATTTTAGTGACCCCAGAGGGAAACGCTCCTTCACTTTCACATACTGTCACTTGTCACTATTCACATCTTGAAAACTATTGCAAAAGACCTTCCTGAACTTTTCTTGTGTCTTTCAATTTATGTCACATTTACCTCTGACTGATTTAAATTTGTCACATTTATTTCTAATTGATAGTCTGGAATAAGATCTCTACTCACAAAGACGAAAGGGCTGAGCATAAGTCTGCATGGCCTTGTGCACAGCCCCCTCCAAAAACAAAACGCATCTGCTCCCCATATCCCTCGTGTAAGAACATAATCCATGACCCCATTTTAAAGTCTAAGAACAGAATGCCCAACGGATTTGTTAAATCAAAATATGCTTTGAAATACAAATGAGTCTTATTCTATGTGTTTATGTCTATGAAGATATTATTGCAAAGTATCTCTAGAATGGAAGAAAAAGTATCCAATGTATACACCCCTAATATGAAGCAAATTTATATCTTTCAAGTGAAGGCTACAACCCAATTATTGCACAAGAAGACCGGGGAAAGGGGAGAGGGAGGGAAGGGGAGGGAGAGGGTGGGGGGAGATAGGACAAAGGGTGAGATCACACTGGTGGTGCACATTTGAAGGGTCAGGAGAAAACTTCTAAATACGGATCAAAAATGTTTTCACATAGTAAATGAGAAAATCTCATGAATGTTATGTCAATCAGGTTGATAAATATATTTCAGATTGCATGTGAAGCCCGCACACTGTACCCCATGATTGAATTATTGTACACAGCTATGATTCAATTAAAAAAAAAAGATATTATTATCAACACAGCACATCTGTGCCTTTTCCCCTAATGTCTAAGAGGAAAGAAAAAGGTACGTGTTAGGAAGGAAAAGGACAAACTTCAAAAGGTAAAAATAGAGGAGGAAAAGTTTTAATCTACTATTCACATATTTTTATTCGTTATAAAAAAAGTTAATATTCTAAAACTTTCATTTGCCTATTTGCTTGCTTTAGAAACCAGAGACGTTTAGACATGTGAACATTTCATTCTATCCCTTTGGCCCAATGGAGGGAAATCAATGAAGCTCATGAAAGCCAGTCATAGCAATCACAACCATATGGCTTTTAATGCACAAAAGGACATTTCTCCTAGGGGAGCTGTTGTGTAAGGTCTAAAATTAAGGCCCAAATTATGTATCAGAGCCTTGATATCTTGATTTCTGATTTCTGGTGAAATTGGAAGGCAAGTGGCTTACCCACAAGTTTCCCTACCACTTTGCTTTCTTGGATCGGTTCCCCTAGCCAAGCAATTCCCACTGGGGGAAAAGGCACACGTTCTGCTTGTGCCTGAGCATCGGGCTTCAGTTCCCTGCCATCCACACTATTAGTCAAACACTACAATCACATCCTTCATGGGAACCAGGTGACAGCCACTCTAGATGCTATTAACAAAGCTTGCCTCCCACAGCCCTTGACTCTTCACACTGCTCACTGCTCCCACGTGCAGCCCTGTGTGGCCCTGCCATACCATGCAATGTACTTCTCCCCCAGGCTGTTAGTATACAAGACTAATAAAGTTCCTTCAGCCTCATCTATTCAGCAATAGTTATCTTGTATTAGACATTGTTGCAGCCCACATAGCCTATGGCTAGGAGGAGTGAGTTGTAAGAAATACCTGTAGGGCGGCACCTGTGGCTCAGCGAGTAGGGCGCCCACCCCATATACCAAGGGTGGCAGGTTCAAACCCAGCCCCGAACAAACTACATCAAAAAATAGCCAGGTGTTGTGGTGGGCGCCTGTAGTCCCAGCTACTTGGGAGGCTGAGGCAAAGAGAATCGCATAAGCCCAGGAGTTGGAGGTTGCTGTGAGCTGTGACTCCACAGCCCTCTACTGAGGGCAATAAAGTGAGACTCTGTCTCTACAAAAAAAAAAAAAAAAGAAGAAGAAGAAGAAATACCTGTATAGCTCAATAATGGAACACCTGGGTGGAAAGGGCATGGAGAAGGAGTTAGCTCTCCTAACAAGCATGAGAGCTCGCGAGATGAGAGCAGTGGTGAATTGGCAGTCGCTACACCTGTGGTGTTGAGAGGCACGAGATCGGCTTTATATTAGGCTGGAGGAGAAGGCAGTTTGGAGCATGCGCATTCTATCATGGACCCGCTTACTCTGACTCTGTCTCCTCTCCTGCCTGCAGAACACCAGCATGGCATCTCTCTGCCGAAGATTACCAAGCTCCGCTAAAGACTAAGATCTATCTCTCTAAGAAGACTGCTTTACTCTCTCTAGGACACTTTACTCTCTCTAGGACTGCTTTACTCTCTCTAAGACTCTCTCTCTCTCTCCAGCTAAAGTAGAGAGCACCCAGGCACCTAAGAGAAACTGTACCCGAGCAAGGTAACTTAGGGGTCCGTGTCCTAGTTAAACAGCGGGACCAGGGCCAGTCCTGGGCCCTGACAAGAAGTGTCAGAAATGACATGTGACAAGACATATATTCCCATAACCCTAGGATGGGAATTCTTCTCTCACCAGCAGGGAGAATAGGATTTATCTATGATAGCAACAGAAACAAACAGGGATACGGTTGAATGGCTGAACCAAACTGGAGATATGGTCAACCAGTATACTTAGAACATTTTTCTCTGGGAACTTGTATCAATAGATGGAAGAGGAAGAAATTAAAGAAGGAAGTGTCAATCTCTGTCACAAACATTAAGAGATTTATTGCTTTATTTAAATGCCAACTACAAAGACCACCTTTTGTCTGACTACTCATTTATATGTTTACTCATTTATTTAAAATGTATCCGTATCCTAAACATGTTTTTAATCATATACTATATACTAGATACTTTGCTAGAGACTGAAAATATAGAAATGAAAACATAGCTCTTGCCCTTGAGGAGTTTTTAAACTAGCTTAAGGAAAAAAAAAAGAAAGAAAGAAAGCTCTCGCCATGGGACTCTGAAAAGCTTATGTACATTTTCCCATAATGCATTTTACACATGGTGATTAGATCTAGAATAGTTCTGTCCAATACAAACTCTGAAACCACATATGTAATTTTGCATTTTATAGACCCACAATAAAAAAGACAAAACTAGAAGAAATTAACTTTAATAATACATTTTACTTAATCCAATAGTCTTAGAATATTATTTTAATATATAATCAATGTAAGAATCATTGAGATATTTTACATCCTATAATTCATCTAAGTCTTCAAAGCATAATATGCAACTTACATCTAAGTTTGGTTGCAAAATTTTCATTAGAACTACTTGATATATATTTAGATTTCCTAAAATTCACAGTTGAAAAATTAATTCCAATATCCTATACATTCCAAAAATGTAAAAATAATAATGATTTTAATGTTGTTTCTGATAGTTTAGATTAATAGTTTTAATAGTTTTTCTAATGGCTAAATTGAATGGAAAGATTTTTTTTGTAATATTATCCTCCATATTGACAAAATTGTTTTATCACTTTAAAAAATACAAAGAATTTGTTGGGCTAAATCAAAAACACATCACTTTCTTCAATTGAATGAAATAATTTTGGGGTTGTAACATATAACCCAAGAGAAAATTGCATAAATTGGAAAGCAACTCTAAGTTTATTAATATGAAAAAGTCTTCTTCAAATGTTCTTTATAGTTTTGGAAAATTTACATAACTATTAAAATTGCAATTAAAATCCTCTGTATGTGTTTTTAAAATGTGCAATATGGTTGGTTATTGATTTATATTATGGAACACTTTCATTTGAAGACATATGTTTGGTATGAAGTAAGTTTATGAATTTGGACGCATTTGGAGACAACATGTACTCAAAATATTGATTAAGGAGTGTCTCACATCACCTAAATCATCTAAAATTGCAAAGACACAAGTTAGCTTTTCTTTTAATTTGGATTTTCAAACTTTCCTTATTTATATGCAGCATATGTTGGTGGAAAAATACAAATCACACTCTAATTTGGCTTTGATTATCGAACATTTGTCAAACATTCCTTTTGCTCAGGAAGATCATGAATAAAAGTAATAGTATGTTATGTCTTTGTCAAACTCCTGTGACTTACTCAACCAATAAGGAATAACAACAGTAGGAGATGGTTCTATGTAGAACCTTTAATTTTGTTTCAACATCTTATGTATACTAAATGATCCTAACTATTGTTTTCATGACAATTTTTATGGAATCTGCTTCAAGGAATCATGTACAATCTTTTCACAAATACTTTCAATATTTACCATACAGATGAACAAATCAATAAGGTGAAAATCTTTTATTTAAATTTTTTTTATATTTTTGCCTAACATAACCAGAGCATTGTCTGCCATGATTAAAACTATTTTTTTCATGTAGGTTGAAAATTCTTCCTCAACAGATGTGTGCAATTTAATAGTATCTATGCACAAAATTTAATATTTTAGGCCGCAAATTTGTAACATTTCTTGATAAAGTTGGAAGTCTTTTGAGATAAAATGTGCTCCAAGTATTAACTGAGGAGTGCCTCACATCACATAAATCACCTAAAGGTTAAAAACAAAACCTTACAATTGTTTAAATATTGAAGAATTGACATTTTATATTGAAAGTTTTCTATCCTTAATTTGGTGGTTTAAAGATCTTTAATTTCTGTAAAAAAAAATTTCCTCCTTTTGCAAAACATTCTAACATAATTTTCAAAATTGAGATAATTTTTTTATCTATATATCTAAACGTCGCTTTCTTTTTTTAATTCAAATATTCAAATCATTTTATAGTGGGTCAGAATTATAAGCTCAACTTCTATTCCAAATAATTTTTAAATGTCTTATTAAATGTTTAATTCTGATTTCAAGTGACTAATTTTATTATTTTTGCCTATTGAAATAAAATATCTTACCAAAATGACTATGTACTTGCTCAAGTGTATTATCCACTTAATTTTATTAACTTATTTTTTGCACAGCACACTTATGTATTTATTTTAAACAAATACCTTTTTGATTTTTTTCTGCTACAATAAATTTTAAATGTTTTTTCTAGTTTCTTTTTTCCTATACTGTTCCTGAGCAGTAAGACTTGTATCTCCCCTGAATTCTGTTCCAATAGTAAGCCTTAATTTTTAATTAAATATTTTGTCCATACTTCTTTTTAAATAGCAATTAAATTATATTATAATCAAAGTAATATGTATTTCAACCTAATTACCAAATCTAATTTACATAGGTATTCTTAAAACTCATGCTGTCTGCACAAAATATTCAAATAAACCTGTGATAATGTTATGTCTACCATTGAAAATAATCTTTTGGTTATATTCATCTGTTGACTGCAGCTAGGTTAGAGACACACTGCTGTGTCGTAACAGAAACAACACATACACCCAACACAGGCACGTTGCAAGCAAACACCATCTCATACAACACAAGGGTAAAAGTGCAAGTCATTCCTACCAAAATAATAAAGATTTGTTTAAAGAAAAAAATTGTATGCTCCTACAATGTTAATTATAATTAATTATGATCAGGCAAGTCAGAAAGTTAACCCCGCTATCATAGCCAGATTTCAAGTTCTCAATATTTGCTTGTGTCTAGGGGTCACCACATTGGACAAGGCAGATATAAGGACATCTCCATCATGGATTTAGTAGTTGTTTTGGACAGCACAGGTATAAAGCCTGAGAAAATAAAAATTATAAATTACACAGGACTTTTTTGGAGTTCTGAAAACCAAACACCAAAAATAATATTATTTCTATGGGAAAAAATGTATTTAAGCTGCCACACAACTTGTCCACACATTAAGGATCCATTTTTACTAAAATTTATTTGTGTGATTATGGAATAGAACAATAATACATATTTGTCTAGAAAACCTAAATAATATTTTGAAAGCGATCTGCTCATTTTCACCATTGTTTTGTTTAACAACATTTTATCCTGCCATTAAATATAAGTAAAGTTTTTTAAACAAAATATCATTCATTAATTAGTTTAGATTATCTAAAATAATCCATAAAAATAACTTAAATTCACAATATTTTCACTTTGAGAAAATCAGGATCTGCTTTTATCATTAGTTTCCTTAAAAACCTACTCATCCGAAAAGACAAATAAAAGCCCTAATCATAACCTATTAATATTTCCAACAATATCAAGTTCAATATGAAATTCAAACAGCATAAAACAAACAGTAATATTTTTCCGCTGCACTACAAAGAGTAGATACTGAATAAGTTTCTGCTAAACCTAAAGGGTCTTTTGCAGTTTAAATGCCATTTTAGTAGGAACATAACTTGTATCTTTTTGTTAAGCCAGGTACTTAGCTAAATTTCTGGTTTATTAATTCCAACAAAATGTGCCCAGGCTAGAGCACAGGGGCAATCTTAGCTCAAAATGACCTCCAACTATCAGACTCAAGCAATCCTCCCGCCTCAGCCTCCCAAAGCACTAGGACGACAGGCATTAGCCACTGCACCTGGTCAAGTAAATTTGAGTTTTTATCAAGTTCCTTTCAAAAAGCATAATTATTTCTCATAAATTACAGAAATGCATTTCATTTTTAGTGATATAAATAAGAGTTGCATTCATTATTCATTTTGCCATTTCTTACATCATTGATTACATTAAAAGTAAAGGAGACAATTAAAGCAGGTATCAGTATCATTTGAGAAAAAAATAAAAACATCTAACCTTATTTTTTTTGTACATAAAATCGCAGTGGAAGAAGTTCCAAAGTATTAGTTTTTAGTTGCATCTTTTATACACTGTTTTTACATGATAAAAAATTGTACTAGACAGAAGGATTTGCTTTGTGCTCATCATTCCTGATAAACTAAACTACAGACCGGGATGCAAATGGGAATAAATCAGAAAATTCAGAGTCCTCCATTTCCTTTTCTTGAATCATGTTGAAATTTACAATTAAAGACGTTTCTCACTGTAAAATTTGAAAGAGATGATAAATTAGTCTGCTCAGGCTGCCATAACAAAATACTACAGATTGAGACCCTTAAACAACAGAAACTTACTTCTAACAATCCTGGGGGCTGGAATAGCCAATGTCAGGGAGCCTGTGTGGTCAGGCTCTTTTGAGATCCCTCTTCCTGACTTGAAGTCAGCTGCCTTCTTCCTGTTTATTCACATAGCATGGGGACAGAGGGTGCAAGTATGGTGACATCTCTTCTTAGGAGGGTACAAATCCTATCATTGGACCACACTTTCATGCCCTCATGTAAATCTGGGTATCTCCCACAGGCCCCATCTCCAAATATTAACACATTGAGGAATAGGCTTCAACATACATATTTGGAAAGTAAAGGACAGCACAACTCATAACAGACCCAGCGGGGTTTTATTCATTTGTTGTATAAGCATGAGTTCTTATGTGTGTGTTAAAATAGCTATTAATGGCGTGAGATCATTTCAACAACTAATTCATTAAATTAAAGAGAATATTACTTCCTACTTCCAGAAATCCATCTAAGCATTGCGTCTTTTTGAGTCATTTGGCACTAAGGATGATTAGATTCTATAAGAATTTCTAGTATATCAAAATAATCTGAAGTAGCAGGTAGAGAAATTGGTTAAGTTTTACCACCATTTGCAGGAACAAATGCCTACACAGAGGATATTTCACCAGTTGAAAATCTGTAGAAATCACTGGAGATCCCAAGTTTCTAACTTTTCCAAAATTAGATTTGATCCGAATTACATTCTTTTTGTTTACAGGATTCTCCTCTCACCCTGAGCTGTGTAGGTGAAAAGTGAAGAAAGCAAGCCAAGCGAATACTAGTATTCTTCACACATAAATTTCTATTTAGTAGATAAAATTCCCTGACATTACCTGCAAACTATTTAGAGCAGTCTTAATTTTCATTTCCAATAGTGAAATTTATTTTCTTCTTGTTTTTAACCATACATAGAAATATTAATAATTGTCATCATTGGTATCAGCACTTATAAGAAAAAATTTATACAATATAGAAGAATCATTTTTAAAATAACTTTCAAGTACTTTAATTACAATTTATAATCTTTTCTAGACCAAGCCAAATCAAATTCATATTTTTCTTTAAATTTTAAGTGTGATGCTGGCCTTTTAACCTCTTAGTCAGTGTCTCATGACACCTTTTGGTGTCTCATGATTACTTTTTAAAAGTAAAACTTCCAGTTGTTGCAGAGATACCAAATCAGTCAGGCTTTCACCTAATTCCAAAAATAATGCTATGAAAAAGGAACAAAGAAAGGAAACAGTGAATAATCCTTTTTTAACGAAAAAACTAGTGAGACACTTTATAAAACTTCCACACTGTATATTTTTCATAATATATGATGTAGATTTGCTTTTGAATATGATGAAATCAATCGTGTGACTTCGAAAAAAATTGAAGCAAAAAATAACAACAGATTTATAGAGAGTACATCATTGTCAGAAAAAGTGATAAAAGTTGGCATAGAAGTTACATCAGGAGTCAGCAAATATGGCACATGGCCAAATCCACCCATCTGTTTCCGTACGGCTCATGAGCTGCAAATAGGTCTAGCAATTATAAGTGGTTAAGGGAAAAATCAAAAGAATAATATTTTGTGGCATATGAAATTCAAGTTTCAGTGTCCAAAAACAAATTCTTATTGAAACACAATCGCACCAATTCATGTGCGTGATGTCTTTGTCTACTTTCGAGTTAAAGGACAAAGTTGAGTAGCTGTGACAAGATAGGCGCGTACATAAGGTCTAAAATACTTAGTTTCTGATCCCTAACAAAAGACTTTGCTGATTCCAGAGATAGATAATCCTACATTTAGAAATAAATATATTTTTTCCTACATTTAGAAAAATACATTTATTTTGATATGAACAAAAGAAACATGTTTTATGGTATTTGTGTACAGTTTTCTTCTTAGACTAGCTAACCATAGTTATTAACCTGGATACATGCTAAATTTTCAATTAACTTTATTCGCCAGTGAGTCCAACCAAATTAGCTACAGCAAAATGTATTCACAACTTTGTGTTGAGAATAATGTCAAAACATATTGAATAACAATTGAATCCCTAAAATTAACTATTTAAATAATGAGCAATTAATCACAGAAATTTCTGTAAACTTATTCATATGGAGACTTGTGTGAGATATAGAATTATAATCATGTATATAGACAGGCAATTTTTTTATTTTTTTCATAGCATAACAATAATCACTAAAAATTAGTAATTTTGCCTATCTCTGAATCTAACTTGTTTAATTTATAGTAAATGATATTTTAAGACATCAGAGGCTTGGAGCCTGTGGCTCAACGGGCTAAGGCGCCAGCCACATACAACTGAGCTGGCGGGTTCGAATCCAGCCCGGGTCCGCCAAACAACAAGGACCGCTGCAACCAAAAAATGGCCGGGCATTGTGGCGGGCACCTGTAATCCCGGCTACTTGGGAGGTGGAGGCAGGAGACTCACTTGAGCCCAAGAATTGGAGGTTGCTGTGAGCTGTGATGCCATGGCACTCTATCCAGGGTGACAGCTTGAGGCTCTATCTCAAAAAAAAAAAAAGACATCAGAGTAATTTACTTCATATATGCTTAGAAAATAAGCATATATGATAGGATTTTATATTACATAAAAACAAAATTGGACTATTAAACAGTATTATTAGTGTATTTTTTTTTTGGAGTCAGAGGCTCAAGCTGTCACCTTGGGTAGAGTGCCATGGCATCACAGCTCACAGCAACCTCCAACTCCTGGGCTCAAGCGATTCTCCTGCCTCTGCCTCCCAAGTAACTGGGACTACAGGTGCCCGCCACAATGCCTGGCTATTTTTTGGTTGCAGCTGTCATTGTTGTTTGGCGGGCCAGGCTGGATTCTAACCCGCCAGCTCAGGTGTATGTGGCTGGCGCCTTAGCCATTTAAGCCACAGGCACCAACCCTGTTAGTGCATTTTTAAAGACGAGAAATTTTCAAGCATGTAGTACTATAAAGGTATATTGTGAGCTTTGAAAGTTGTGATCACTTTTGCATAGACTCAAACAGATAGGGATGCTACCATTAATAGGAAAATAGAAGAGAGATAGGAAAAACAATCTAAGTGGTTTCCAAACTCTTCCTCTTTTATATTTGTGTATTTCCAAATTCATTTTACTTAGAAAGAAAGACTATCTGAAATATTTTACAAAAATGCTGTGTCTATGTAATTACATGGATAATGTTTGGTATTGGATCACTTCGTAATCCAGTAAATATCAAATCTAATCCCCTTTTTCTTGACAATGACTAGATCCTAATAATTTACTCAGTGTCCAAGTGAAAATTTATCATGATTGACATGCAATGAAAAGTTGAAATTAACAAACAATAAGTAATGAAAAGTAATCATGAAATCAAATAATACAATTATTAAATGGTGCACGATTCAGAAATTGATGGGGATTTGTAGCTATGACTGAGGTACCTAGATTTCCCTTTACTCAAATTTAGATTAGTTGAATGCACGTTGTTGGGGGTTAAACAAGAGTATCCACCAAATTATTCAGCTCCTTATTATTATATTAAAGACAGAAAGTCTACTGGATTAGACAATTCCTAGTCAGAGGCAGTCAAGTCTCACTTGAATACTTAAATATTGGCTTAAGAACCTCTGCGTCTAGTTGGATCATATTTACGTACCACAATTTTCTTTCAATTGAATTTTGGTTTTAGATTTTTGAATATTCTCTTTTTATCTTTTATAGCAATGTGTCTGGACTAAGATTTCTTTTTTAAGAAAACATATTTTTTTATTGATCCAGATAAACGTTTCACCCTATTGTAAAAGTTCGATTGCCTCATTTTGATTGTCGAGTCATAAACTCAAAAGCATGATTTAGAGCATAATTAATTTGACATTAAAATACTTTAATGTAAAAATGATTAACTTGAATTTGCAAAGAATTTAAAGTTTCCTATGTAAGATACTCAGAAAATGTTAATCTAGTTCCATTTGTTCTCAAGACTCATGACCACACATGTCAGACCGTTCTCACCACAAAAGATCCAGGGTACAAGAGCTGTGGAAAATTATGAAAGTCTTGTTTAGAAGTCCATGTGATATTTAGTTTGTCAAAAAATCGTTTTATCCAAAAAGAAATAGAAAATCAAACTGACAATTTAACTTACCCCCTCTAAACATGGTCTGAAATTCATGGAAAATGCAGTACAATCATTTTTGGTTGGTTTGTTTAGCTGACTTAACAGTTGCCAAAAATTACAGCAGGGTAACATGACTTTTCTATTATGCTGTTAAAATTGAGTCCATGCCTAAAGCAATATTGTCAGTGAAACATGCGCAGATATGAATAGAGCTTCTCATTAACAATATCTTGATACTGTGGCCAAAAGTAAGACTTCTCTTGAGATACTAACTGAATTCTCTTTGTCATCAGCCATCTATCATACATAACCCTTTGGTGGTTTGTTATCATGCGGAAAGCAAGTCTGCAAAATGTCACTATCACCAAACTGTAGTGATGATCTATAATTTTTAAAACTAAAGCAGTATAATGAGCTCATTATTAAATACTGACTACACGCTAAGGTGTAAATGTCCTCCAGGTAAAATTATCCAATAAATAAAATACCGTTATTAAGTAATATTAGGAACATGAACCTTTATGATGTCATCACCTCTCTGTCCTGTTTGACATTTACTTGGTATTTGTAGATTACAGTAGTAGAAGCTTTTTAAAAACTCAAAGTATTTTTGAACATTTCTACCAAGTTTTGAAGTGGAGAATATTTTGAACGAGGTGGGAGCTATATTTGTTCCTTTTTGTTGTTGTTGTTGATTTCTAGAGATTTCTCCAAGGTTTTAGGGGAGGCAGAAGAATCAGGGAGAAGAGAGTGACAGAGACATCCCAGAATGGCTGAAACAGACCGGCTGAAGAATCAGACATGTTTGGTGACTGAGGTGGACATGCCTAAAGTTATAGAGGAAAATACTTAGAAAAACTTTTAGAGAAGTGAATTATGGTACATGGTAGTTCAGATATAGCAGAAAAGTTAATGTCTGAGAAGTTCATCTAAAACAGTGGTTCTAAACCTTCCTAATGCCACGGCCCCCTCTGCTCTGAAACAAGGGTACTTGGCAGTCACAGTGCTGTGTATAGTGTTTGCCCATAAAAACAGTGACTACAGGAAGAGAAAGGTTCCATTGGTACTGTCATCTATAATTTGCCAATGAGAAATGCAGAGAAAACATACAAGTCCCACTGAAATGATGACATTTTTTACATTCACATAATGTCTATGTGTGTTATTATCAAACAATCCACGTCTGTTTGCTGAAAGTGATCCTTGTTGATTAAATTTAAATTTGTAAAGTGACATATTAGTTTGCATTTCACACAAGCTATATAAAATTGTATTTGTAAAGCTAGTGTAAATGTTAACTAGGTCAGGGGATTTTAGAATTACATATAAAGATTCTTACCTTAAGTCAGAATGTTTAATTGAAATAGTATTATTTAAATTCTTGTTGCTAATGGTTTTAGAGGAACCATTCTCAGGCATTTATAATGGCATTAGATTACTATACAAAAGTTAGTTATTGAAACAAATCTGTCAGTGACAATGCATGCATTTGAAGAACATTCCTTGAAGCCCCATGTTTTTAAAGCAGGCTTTTAAAAATGAAATATTAGAAAGTCTATGTAGGCTAAGTGCATTGGGCAATGCATGTAACCCCTGCACTTTGGGAGGCTGAGATGGGAGGATCACTGGAGGCCAGGAGTTTGAGACCAACCTGGGCAACAAAGTGACACCCTCTCTCTACAAAAAATAGAAAACTTAGCAGAGTGTGCTAACACATGTTTATAGTCCCAGCTACTGGAGAGACTGAGACAGAAGGATCACTTGATCCCAGGAATTCAAGGCTGCAGTAATCTATGATTGTGCCATGGCACTCCAGTCTGGATGACAGAATAAGACTCTGTCTCTTTAAAAAAAAGAAATCCATATATATATTCATGGTGTGCTTCATTTAATCATGACTAACCACTTAAAGTACAAATAAAAAATAAAACTGTCTTAAAGTTGTGTAAGATTATTTTCAGAGTAGATAAATAAAATGTCACACATGCATACACACACACCATGGAGTAATACTCAACAATGAAAAAGAATGAAATAACATCATTTGCATCAACTAGGACGGAACTGAAGACCATCATCCTAAGTGAAGTAGCTCATGAATTGAAAAACAAACACCACATGGTCTCACTGATAAGTGGGAACTAACAGGTGTTACACATGGGTACAAACAATAGAAAAGCAACAGAACAAAGAGAAACCAAGAAGGAAGAAGATAGGGGGAGGGAGATAAAAAACTTACCTATTGGACACAACGACCGCTATTCTGGTGACTTAAGCATTCCACAAGGTATCCATGAAACAAAAACAATTGCATTCCCTTAATTAATATGTTGAAAAAATTAGAAACATCAGTTTCAGGTATGAATAATGAAAATTTCAGATATCATAGCTTTAACCGTTTAGTGCCCCCTCTGGATTTTCATAATCTCAGGGAGAGCAAGACACCCTACAACATCCTGTCAGTCCTACGATGCTGGCAGAGGGGCTCTAAAAACCCTCAGAGGTTCTGACTACTGACTGTTCTGTAATTTCAAGGATGCAGCCCTCACAACCATAGTCAAAGGAGGGCCTTCACATCATGTTCGAACCACAGGAAAAATGGAAATAAAAGGACAAAAGATGTGCACCAGCCGTTTCCAAGGGATGCCCCTCAAAACTGCGTGTATCACCTCTGCTTGCACGTCAACCCCCCTACCTCTGCGCCCCAGCTAGAGCCTGGGCACCAGGACTCAGCTAGTGGCGAGGAAGAAGGAAAATACAGTTTGGGGTTTTGGAAGCCTTATGCCCTGATAATGTTTATTTCTATAAAGGAGGCAGGAAATACTAAAAGACAACTAGATTAGAAGGACTTTCCCTACATATCCGAGTGTTTTGTCTTTTTGGTAAGACCATCATTTCCTCACTCTAAAATGCAGTCTCATGCAGAAATAGGAGCATCAGATTGCTGAGCTAGACAAAGAAGTAGCACAAGAAAAGGGGGGGAAAAAAAGATAAAATTAGCTCAACATCCTGTTTTACACCAAAACAGCTTAATTGGCAGTTTTTTGCCCCCGGGGGGGCAGTGGGACTAGAGCCAATACTGAATTACCTTTCATCTGTGGAAAACTTGGCTCTCACTCAAGACACAGACTGGGTAGCTTTTAACGAGTTTTGAAACCACACTCTGCTATTCTGCCTGCAAGGATCTTCTCTCCCACTGGCAAATACCATCCTTCAGGAGAGCAGCATTCAGGTGAGCATGAGAAGAGGATTTTCAAGAGCAGGAGTTCAGAGAATCGAAGCTTCGGATGCCATTGGTGGATGCCATTGGTAGGTACATTGTTAAGGTTAAGGCCTAATGAGCAGACAACTTCTGCCGAACAATTAAGTCAGCTCTTTTTAAATTGAGCTGCATATACCAAGAGCCAGAGTCCGTCACCTTTGGGATAATTATCAAAATCATTCACCAGCTTCTCTTGCTTTCTGACATGTGGCTTCCACTACTGATTTTCAGTGTAATTTTAAAACACTAGGGAAAACTTCCCTTCTTTGAAGTGACACAAAATTTCCAAAAATGCAGCCTTAAGTCTGTTAATACTTATTCTGAATTTGTAGTGCCATTTATTAAATCTCAGTAATGACTTCTGTATGACATTCACATTCAGGAATGAATAGCATTAGTACGTAGGTTTAATGACAGTGAGGTCGAGGCAAGGTGGGACTGTCTTCCTGTTAGACCTTTCTTCCCTTCTCCATCTTCTGCAAGGAAACAAGTGTGTGACTGTTTTTCTCCTTACTTTCCCACTATGAGTGTGAGACTAGCAGGGGAAACTGAAACGCGAACCTTAAAATATTAAACTCCACTTGCTAAGCATATCCAAAGAAAGCTCAATAAGAAGAGAAAGCTCCACAGATCAGGTGAGGGCCATCTAGCAATGGAGGATCTGAGAGAAGTTCAAAAGGGGAAGGTTTTAAAAAAGAGAAGGGGTTCTAACTGTGAGTAAGCAAATTAAATATTTTCTTGAATGACTGAAAACCATACCTACGACTATCCCCAACACAGACAAAGTGGAGCAGTTTTAAAACAAATTATCCACAGAAATGTAAAAAACCAATCAAATAAGAAAAATTAAATTATCCATAGAAATGTAACCAACCAATCAAATAAGAAAAATATAGAAATTATACTCAAAATTACTGAAACCAAGTATATAGTTTCACCTGCACTGATAAAACATTAGCATTGAGAAGGGTGGAGTTTGCTAAAAAGATGGTAAAACTTCCTGCTTGCTGATATTTTTCTTTTAAAACCATACATGTGATTCGTAATCTTAGAAACCTATCTAAATATCTAATAAAAATTCAAAATACTCCACCAGAAACCCTGATGTGCCTTAGGCTTTCCCATTTGTTTCCTTCCTTCCCATTGACAGTCACTTAGCTACCAAACATATGTGATTTCCCTCTTTTTCTACAAGTTTCAAAAGGTATATAAAGACTAAAATATCACATTTATTTTAATTCTTGCTTAACAAGATTTTATGTATGAAATTATTAGCTCTGTTTTTATAAATCGATACCTTTTGTCTCTTTATAATATCAATGGCAGTGCTTGTTACAATATCTTGAGCCAATCTTGAAGTTATATAATTTTCCACTATTTCACTATTTCTATGAGCAACTAATGTGAGCTACTGAATAATGTTTTTCAGAGACCTGAGCTTTTAATAGTGGTGACTCCATGAAAACATAACACCAGGTTAATAAGGCTGTGGGCTTTTTTCCTGAGGCAATTTTAAATGAGAACATTTATTTTTATTCTCCCTGTTGGGTCCAGAATGATTTCCTTTGGCATTATAACTTTTAATTCCCTCTTATCCAGACAGGGGGTTGACAGTGGCTACTTACCTCCCAAATAAACCCCATTCGACTACAAACTAATGAGGTGGGAAAGGCTTACTCAACACTATTCAGTCAAATAGGATCAACTTAACAACTCCAGATGAGCCAAAGGATAGATAGGAAAGAAAAATATACATTGGGGAACCACCAATCAAAAATAATTTCTAATTAGCTCAATTTCTTTGAAATAACAAAGGCGATCAAATTCCCTTTGTGAAATAAAAAATATAAAGCAAAAAAATATACAATTTCTCTATGAAAGATGGGCACTTGCAAATAACGTCTTCAACTTTCACTTTCATTACTTATTCATTTCATTTTCAAATTGATGATGATAAAAAATGCATGCCTACTTTGAAGGATTGCTGTGAGAATCAAGTAAGATCAAATGTTAAAGTTATTCATGAAAGTTAAAGTACTATGCAAATACTAAATTAATGTTATTATGCTAAGAATACGATAGTAGAAGCTTCTCTTGACCCACACAATGAACACATTAAGCAGCCGTTTTATCTTCAAATGATTTGGTTGCAAAGGGCTCCATTTGGATGCTTTCCTGAGTTTCTTCTTCCTTACTTTTGGATGATCATCTATGCCCTTGTGATATCCATCATGATTAGCCAGAAATATTCCCACTTGACTGTCCCATTATGGTTGCTTTCTATGTTTTTTTTTTTTCTGTTTGCATTTAGGTTCCCAGGCCATATAAAAGCTTCTTAAAATCAAGAAACATTGATCCCTGTATCACTGGACTGCACAGTAGGCACGAAATCAATTCTCATTCTGTCAATAAAAGCTACTACATAACAGTTTTATTTAATCATACATCATTATTCCAAAATCCAAATAGTGTAGCCAAAATATATCTAAGCTAGAAATGACCAGCCCCTCGTTCAGCCTCAATGCCCTATTTTCTTTCTATTCATGCAGTCTCAATTCCAGCAAAATAGAATTCATGTTGTTTTAGAGCAGTAATGTGCTTCCCCTTTCAAAAGCACACCAAACTCTTATAATAAGTGGCTCTTAATAACACAAGGGCAATTTTAAAACCACATCATATTATAATGCCATTCACATAACTAAAACTCTCCCTCTAATAACGTCCCAGAACTTTAGGCAACAGAGAAACCAGGCAGAGAGATAGAAGACATAAATTTCTTTTCTTGCTAACTCTATTCTTTTTTTTTTTGAGCAGTCTTGCTGTTGCCGAGGCTAGGCCTCAGCCTAGCTCAAAGCAACCTCAAACTCTTGAGCCCAAGCAATCTTCTTGTCTCAGCCTCCCAAGTAGCTATAACCATAGGAACCTGCCATAACACCCTGATAATTTTTCTATTTTTAATAGAGACGAGGGTCTTAACTCTTGCTCAGGCTGATCTTCAACTCCTGAGCTCAAGAGATCCTCATGCCTCAGCCTCCCAGAGTTCAAGGATTACAGACATGAGCCACGACACCTGGTATCTCTACTCTTATTTTTCCACATAATTTTATTGACCATTTATATTATGCATTGTCTCTAGATACTTTTTCAGAAATTTAATGAGACCTTGGCCACTATATCCACAATGACCTTTACTTCATTTAATTCCCATCACCATCTTCAATAACACATATATTTTATAAGAATATATATGATGCATATTTATGGAACGGAATGTATAACAGATATTGTTAACGGCCTGATTCCCCGCCTGGGTTTTATTTATTGAAGAACAGTGGATTCTAGGGCTTGTACATGTAGTATTTCTCATCACAAAAGATATACTCAGCAAACATTTGTTAGTAAAACCTGTGGTGGTGACAATGTTTATTTTTTGCTTATTTTTAATGCATCAGTCATTTAATTATGTTCTTGGTAAGACATTTACAATACCACATTGTGAGGATAAACTCCATTTGTCAGGGCAAATCCAGTTCACAGGTCACCCTGGAACAGAAGGATAGCTTTCAGCCTTGGACTTCTGATCAGCCTTGCATCGGTCTGCAATCTTGCATTTCTTTCTCTGTGTCTGATATTCCACTTCCCTGGTGTCTGGGCTCCTACAAGCTTCTTTTTGAAGCATCACTGAGATGATTTTGAATATCACATTGCTGATATCAATTTTCCCGGGGTGGCAATGACAAATTTCTGGTGTCCTCCACAAAGAAGAACTTGATTGAGGGCCAGAGGGCCAGTCACAGATAGTAAACCACTACCCAGCTGCTTCAGAAAACCACCCTCTTGCCACCATCCTCATCACCACCAATGGATCTATGACCATAGCAAGAAACTTCCCCTTATTTTTCTTCTCAATTCTGAATTTGCAGGCTATGTACTTGCTCTTCGACACAACCTTTCTGGAATGCAAATCAAATGGGTAACATGGGCCAATTTCCTAGGCAATTTTAGTGCAGTGAGACATCTCGGCCTTTTGAACCTTGAGTTTGCCCTTGTTAACCTTGCCACTGGCTTCAGATTCTTGGCTTCTTGGCTTCATATTTCTTCTCCGTGGTATCTGACTTCTCAGCTTTTTAACCTGCCTTCTTATGAGATCAAAAAGAGCCATACAACAATGTCTAAAAACAAAAAGAAAGGTACAAATGTAACCAAAACAAAAATTAAAAAATAAATTGAGTTCAGTCCATCCATCTTCTACACAAATTTGAAATAAATGTAAAAATGACACATGTAAATTTTGGCCCTCTTGAAAATCCTGTCACTAATTCTCTTTCTTTTTAACTTCTTTTTTTTTAAGCCACGTAATGTCATTCTATCTTCAGTTCTTTCAGAGTACAGAATCTTGACCTTTCTACCCAGAAGTAAGTGAAAAATGAAATTGCCTATTAATTGCATTGAAGTTAATTTCATTTTTGGAGTGCAGACTCAAACATTAGCTGCCATAATCATTCTCCTATTCTCTTACTGTTGATATTTTGGTATCTGAGAAGCAAATACTGTTTCCTCATTTTGTTCCCTTCATTACTTATAGAGCCACAAACATAATAGATTAGAAAATAGTTGATTCAGTCAAATAGTACTCAAGTAAAGAAAACTTTTTATGTGTGTGTGATTATTTAATATTCATTTAACATACTGAGTACTGAACTGAATCTTCTTAGGCCTTTCCTATTCCCAGCAAATGTGGTCTAATTAAGAGGACAACCAGGGTGGGGATTAAAACAGCATCAAATCAATCAGCAGCTGTCTTTAAAGGCATTTAAAGGTAACTTTGTGCCTAGACAAGGGACGAGGCTTTATGGTCTGGAAATTATTTGATTCTTCTTTCCCTTCTGTACATAACTATAAAGTAATAGGCCTGAGTCATGTTTTAATATACCTAAGATTTTCACTATTACATGTTGATTTCTTTAGTTTATTCATAGCCTTTCCTGGCATCTCCTATTAGGGAAAACAAACTAAGGTATAATCTTATCTCTTCATTCTTTTCTTAAAGAAGGTCAAAGTAATGCAAGTAAATTCACCCTTTCACTGTCACACTGGCAATCCGCACACCACAATGGGCCAGAGAGTAAAACATCTAACTGCTCACTCCCAAAACAAAGACGAAAACCCAGCTAACAAAAGTGTGCATATTGAAGTGCTTTGAACTACTCAGAATCTACGTGGACTCCATTTCTTCCAGGGCTCAAACTGAGTTATGAGAAAGTTGCTTAACTGGACCCTCTGTTAGGTTCGCCTCTGCCCCTTAAGTTGTATGTTATTGTAAGCTCTGAGTTTCATCAGAAAACAGCATCAAAAATAGCACATCAGAACCAATATCTGCCTCCACAGAGAAATTTTAGATGACTTATCTAGGTTTGCTTCATATAAAGTCCCATGAAAGCAAAACAAAACAAAACAAAACAAAGCACATTATTTTAGAATAGTACTGGGACAGATTTTGCTTCCCTTAAGAAATGATACACATTTTGTTCAAAGACACAGTACTGTGCAAGCAATCATTTTTTTCTTATTGCTTTAAAACTTGGATAACCAAAGCCAATATCTCAGGGTAGCAATAACACCTGTATGAAATCCCTGAATAATATACATTCCAATTTTTTCCTGTCATGTAGACAGTTTATTCTAGAAGCTCTCTATATACCATATTTTATTTACTGCATGTATTTTCAATCACCTCAATATCTGCAGAATGAAGCAAACTATACATTTTTTAAAAAACAAATGAAATAGAATTATTTGTTGATTAATGGGAATTGCATGGCCAGTTATTTTGTTTTCAGCATGTGAACAAATCAGGAAACAGAAAAGTGGAAAATGCACTTGGCAAATACAGCAAGCAGCTTCCAATTCAAGAAGGCCACTAAAGCTTCCCTTCAGTTCCCGGCCTTCCTGGCCTTGTGTAATCTTCTCCACTTGAGTCTGGGTGAGTCCTGTTACTATTTTCTGAACAATAGCTATGGTAAAGATTAGAGGATATCATGCCTGAGATTAGGTTACATATGAGAGAGATTTCTGCCTTGGTAGCTAACTCTCTTACTGGTTTGATGCGGCAAGCTTCCATGGGAAGAAACCCACATTGCAAGCTGATGAAGTTAGTCTCCTGCCAACACCCACCAGAAACTCAGGCCTTCACCCTCACAATCCATGAGAAACTACATCCTACCAATAACCATGAAGGTAGGTTTGCAAATGAATTTGTCCCCCATCAAGCCTTCAGATAAGACTTCAACACTGGCCAACACCTGATCAAAGCCATGGAGAGTCTCAAACAGAGGACTCAGCTAAACCAGGCTCAGATTCCTAACCCTAGAAACTACGAGATAATAAATTCAGGTTGCTTTTAACCAATGAGGGATCATTTGGCAATTTAGTATGCACCAACAGGTAACTAATACAGAGCAACTATCATATATACTGTATATTTTAGTTATTTTATCATTTTACCCATTTTTATCATCTTTCTGTGTAGTTATGTTAACCCACTAGGAAATATACTCAGCTGTACATCAAGAGGATAAAACTTACTTCTCTCTTTATTTCTATCAATCCAGTGTTATTAATTATTATTTTATCCATGTTTTGATGCAAATAATAGTGAGAGTGCTCCTTTTTTGTTTTTCCTATTCCATTTATAAGGCTATGTCTTAGAGTTTATTGCAATTTTTTAAATCATGATTGTCAATAAGTTGTTTTCTGGATATAAATATGACTTTTGAGTGTTCAGGTAAAAAAGGAGATAAAAATCATGTAGTCAGAGGCCTGGAAAACAAAATGTAAAGACATATGAACAAGATCGATGGCATGACTTTCTCCCCTCTATTTTCACAGACTTTCCATAATGTAAATAAGCATTTTTAGTTTCTCTGGAGTGAAGATATTGCCCTATAAAAACAATTTTTATTTTCTTGACAATTAACTCAATTTTCATCATTGAGTTCTAATTCCATCACTGGAAACTGGTTTTTTGTGTTGTTTGGTTTGGTTTTGTACAATGCAGCATAATTGAACTATGTATGTTGTTAAATCCATAGGAGGTTAGTTATTTTATTATCCAGTATTGTCCATGACACATAATATGCTTCTAAAAATATCAGTTATGTTTTCTGCTCCTGTGAAACTTTTTCCAAAAGTAGCCTAGACATCTTAGCTTATATCCATTCCAGTTAGCCTCCAGTGTGTCATTGGAATCCTATTTTCTAACTAGTTCATACTATTTTACTGCTTCTCTGACTCCTTCCATCTTTTTATAACACACCTCCAATTGCAATGCAGTTAAAATTAATGACTTAGCCAAACATGGTAGGAGTTTGGCTCTGTGTTCTTTGCTCTCCTTTTCATCCTCCGTGGGAGGTTTGACAACTTCTGTGCTCTAGAAACTTCTAATTGAGTCAAAGAAGGCTGGCAAATCGCTGTTCTGCAGCAATGAAAGTCCAATGTTTTCTCTGCTTAGTAATCCTAAAGCCTATTTACTATATATATATCTTCATCTAAAATTTTAACATTATTCAAGGAATATTTATTGGAATTTGAAATAAGTTTTCTGTAACTCCCTGTGTGACATTTTATACTTTAGTTCAATTCTTTTCTCTTCATATAGATCAGTGAAACCCTAGATGCTTTACTATAAGCAAACATCCTAGATATAGGATTTACAGGATTTTAATACCAGACACTTGCTAGTCATATAATTGAGATCAAGGACATAGAAGTAGAAACTAGTTTACAAATTACATTTCCTTTTATAGTCCCAAATCTCATATTCATTTACATCTATATCACTAGTTTGCTAGCGAGCAACTTCTGCTACTTTTTAATTTTATCCTGCTACTTTCACAAACGTTTTAAATTGATTTGAGAGCAATTATGACAACAAATAATGCTAAAATAGAAAAGTGCATTGCTTAGCTTTTGAGATTAGCTGTGCTCTCTAAGTCCCTGTAGAAACCTTCCTGGATTACCTAGCTGGCCCCCAGTCTTCCAATTATTCTTTACTGTTTCACCGGTATGTTCCTTTCCTAGCACTTTTCAAAACTTATGATTACTTTAATTATTTATTTACTAAATAGTGTGTCTTCTTTCTTCATACCATGTTCCATAAGGACAAAAACTCAGCATGTGTGTGTCTGCACACACGATATTCTCAATTTTAATGGAACAGTGACAGTCACTAAAGATGACAGTGTCTGGACAATGCCTGTGGTTCAGTGGGTAGGGCGCCGGCCCCATATACTGAGGGTGGTGGATTCAAATCTGGCCCAGGCAAAACTGCAACAAAAACATAGCCAAGCATTGTGCCAGGCACCTGGAGTCCCAGCTACTTGGGAGGCTGAAGCTAGAGCATCATCTAAGCCCAGGAGCTGGAGGTTGCTGTGAGTTGTGATGCCACAGCACTCTACCAAGAGTGATAGAGTGAGACTCTGTCTCTAAAAATAAAAAAATAATAAAAATAAAAAGGAGATGGCAGTGTCTGGCATGTAACAATAATATAATATCAATAAATAAATATGCTTTTAAATATTCAAATTATAGGGAAATAGGCAGAGGGAAGACTTTTCCCTAGGTAAATAGCAGTGCAGTGATGACAGTTTATGGAAATGTGTTCAACTGAAACAGGTTCATTGAATTAAACTTTTGAAAAGGCTTGATCTCAGCACCTGGAAAAGCAGTCAACTGGATGAACACAGTGACAGCGTAGGTGCTGTAGGACCTGTCATTGTAGATCACTGAAGCATCTGTGCCGTGTGCTGTTGCCTAGCACTCAGATTCACTGGAAATGGTTGAAAAATAATAGAAAATCTTTATAAAATCACATGTTGAGTATCCAAGGTTAGCAATGGAAGGTGAGTCACAACTTCGAAGTTAAGATTTCATTTTCCTAACAGAAATAATAGAGGGATTTCGGAGATCAGAAGGATCCCTTGAAAAAAAATTAGACTTTGAGACCCATCTAGTTCTCCTTTCTCTCCTGCAAACCTTGATGATTAAGATATTTAGGAAGTAATCAGATTTTATAACTGCCACTTCTCCATGGGCTATGATATCAGGAGGCTAAGAAAGCTAAAGAAAATGAACAAATTATGTTTTGCATCATATGAAGGGTTATGTCCTCCATTGCATTTAAATCCCAATGAGAGCTTGAATGCTCACTAGATTTTAAAAGCACAAAACAAACAAAAAACTCCCAGTAGTATGGGCTGATGTTGTACTCATCATCATATATACTCTGACCATATCTCCATCTTATGAAACTTGGAAAATATACCTGTTGCAGAAAAAAAGAATTAGCTCAAAAGTCATGCTAAATAAAATAACAGGGAAACAGCAGGTGCAAGCAGCTGTGGTAAGGCCTAAGCAGTTTAATGTGGTTGAAATGTAAATATGTCTCCAGGCTTTCAAAGAGCCAAAAAAAAAAAATCTAAATTTTCAAGAAATAAAAATAATTTATAAGAAAAAAAGCCTCCCAAATACTTAACTTTATGTGAAGTATTCATGATACAAAATGAGAAAAATATAAATCTACAGTTTTGTGTACTGACCTTGAAATGTTTACACAAACCCTACTTTTCATACAATTACTCAAAACAAAGCAAAAGTACATTGACAATTTCTGTACACAGAGGACATGTAAAGTTACTATATGCTAACAAATAACTACACCAGAATTTTCTTTTATTCTTTTATCTCAATTTTCTTTTAAGATTCACAAAATTTGATTAAGTAATGAAAAAGTCCACTATAATGTTATCATAAGATAATTGGTGACTGAAACAATGAGGTCTGGCTGTATCTTTCTTGTTGATTAATGAGTGGACAGAAATAATATGTTTTCCTTCGATGTTTTTCAGTTAGTAAAAGCTAAAAAACTTCTCCCTTATTTTAAAAACTATAACAAAAATTGAGTCTGCAATCAATGTAATCAAATGTACTCAGCCCTAATATGAAGCTAATTTATAGCTTTCATATGAAGGCTAAAACCCAATTATAGCACAGGAATACAGGGATAGGTGGAGGAAGGGCAATTGGGATCACACCTACGGTGCATCTTAGAA